>JASTWK010000891.1:0-67585 GCA_030770225.1 Temnothorax unifasciatus | reverse complement strand
ACTGTTCGTCGAAAACTATCACCGTGTAAAAACGCGTGAAGCGGTCTCGGGAAAAAGATACAGAAGGTGAGAAAGGAGAGAGACAGAGAGAAAGAGAGAAAGAAGAGAGAGACGGAGATTGCTTTACGAAATCAAGCCTGGCTAATTCCTACCATGAAGTATTGTCTCTGCGCCGCAAAAAGAGTCGATCCGTCTCGGTAGAAATTGATTCTACTGCGAGTACAATTGGATCTTTTACAACGCACCAATGTACAATATTGCTTTTTATGCGCATTAAGTTTATAAAAATTAATTTATAAGCCTTCACAAAATATTTTATAATCTTCCGAATTTTTATATTATTATTTATAGCTTTGAGGAAAAATTAATAAAGATCCAGCATATGACGAAAATTTGATTCACATAAGTAAATTTTTACTAGAAATGAATTAAACTCAAATTCATCGTATAATTTCCTATTAACAGTGATGCATCTTAAGGTAAGCCTTGTCGTATACATACACTTGATACTGAAAAATGAAGCCATATGACATCGTCTAGGGATGAAGGAATTAAATGGCGACAGAGTCTCTCGTTCCTATGGGCTTTCACGAGCTATCGGACAACGACAGTGACAATGACTTGACTCACGCCACGACAGGTGGAACGGTTTAGTTTAGAAAGTCTACAATTATGCGCTTATAAGTCGCGTAAAATAATGACATACTTTCTTGGAGATGTGCACACCATACGATATTTATTATAATCGGCCGTGATTACGCAGTTTGCAAACGAAGAGCGGAGGCATACGGAGCTGCAGTTGGCTACCCCGGGTCGTCGCGATGCACTTAACAATCGGATATAACAGGGTCGAACCGATCGTGACGGGAATGTAGATTAGACCGTCGGGAAGTCAAAGAACTTGCAAGTCAAGACTCCACGTGATAAATTGTGCATATATGCATATATGAAAAATAATTACGACGATAATTAAATTGAAAAGCAGTAGATTTTTGTAAAAATTTCTGGAAATAAGTATGACGGTTTAAAAAGCTAGTAAAAAAAACTTAAAAAAGAAACAGAAAGATTAAAACAAAATCCTTTATTTCACTATTATTAAATACATATTGAACGCGTTAGATACGTTTAATTAATCAAAAGCGTCTTCTTCCAGAATCACGAAGCAACCTTGCGGTCACAAGCGTGTCTTGTAACCGTGCGCGCCGTCTAAAAACTGCTACCAGATGTTCCCACGCGAAAAATTCCGGCAAGGAAATTATACCGTGTTACATTAATCTGCGGGGATCACGAGATCAATAGCGGAACAATAGCGGCAATCACGCCTCACGCGGTAGGGCAGAGAAGAAAGAGGAGGACAGGCGGTAGTAGCGGAGCTCGAGAATCGCCGGAGGTGCTCCTCCTCGGAGTGGCAGTATGGAGTAAGAAGGAAAGGCGGCGCGGCCGGAGATCCCCTGTTGCTGCCGCGGTAGAAGGAGGAAGAGCAGAAAGAACGGACGAAGAAAAACGGAAAGGAGCACGGCCGGCGTCGTAGCGCACCGCCATTAGAAATCATCGCCTGCTCTAGTGGAATTTTAGAATGCGGAAGAAAAGCCGTGAACGGTGAGAGCCCTGTCTCTACAGGGTCCGGGGCTAGGATACGTGAAGAGAGAAAGAGATAGAAACGGACGGACGAATGAACGAGGAGGAGGGTGAAAACGTATTTAATAACCCGAGAACTCAGTCGTTCGTTTCGTGTTCATCTTCAACTATGAATCTACTGTGAGTTAGCGAATTAAACGCACCTTACTGCGTACAGTTGTACATATCATCGCAAGAGCTTCGCTTCTTGTTAGTCAGTGTGGTACCTGTCGCGAAGACACTCAAGAGACATTTCAAACAACCCAATCAACGAGGAGGAGGTTTTTAACGAAACATGTCATTCAAGGATCTGAAAGTGGAATGCGTCAAGGATGAGCTGGCGGCTGATTTATCAAAATGTTATCCGTTTTTTAACGCGGTTTTGTTAAAATATGTGAGAAGAAATGGTTTTTTGCCGTATAAATATGTCGAGGAGGGCGACAACATATATAATTTTGAAATTCGTCCGGATGATACATGGATCATTACATATCCTAGATCAGGTAAATCGTTTTCAAAGTTTAGATCTTGAAACTTGTACTTGGATGTAGGTATAATGAATTTAAAAGAGCGATTCTAGATCACAAATTGTGATAAAACATTTTTATAAGTAACATATATTTTATTATCGAAGTATACGATGGAATGTTGAAGTCAGAGAACTGTTTTCTTATCAATCAATGTGTGCGTAATCTTGCTTTCTTTGTAGAAGAAAGAACCTGAACATATACACAATAATACAGATACAACGCACAAAATATAAAATCATAAAGCTCAGAATAAAAATATTATATGTATAAATAATATTTAAGATATTCTCTTTATTATTACCTGAAATATTATGTACAGCTTTACAAATTGTATATTATAACATCGAATATCGCTTGCTGTACGATAAATCACAATGCACAGCATTAAATTGTACCTTAATTTAATCGAAATTTTTCCAAAACTATTATCCCACATAATCTCATTTTATTCCACATAATCTCCTCGCTTACGTTCCACAAAATCTTATTTTAAAAGTAATAAATTCCAGAATATTGTTCTAACTCGATCTTCTTTTAGTTTAGAAACAAGTTTAGAAGCAAAAGGAGCAAGTTTAGAAGCATTGATAAATTCAGTTTTGCGAATTCTTTCACCTCAAATTATTTAAAAATATAGTATATAATAGTTTAAATAACATCATAATTTCGAAAATTGGTTCAAACAATCGATATTTTAAAATGTATCATTGCTAATGAAACCTGAGTCAATGTTAACAAAACACAAAAATTTTGAAAAAAATAAAAAAAATTGTGAATAATAAAATTCTTAAAAGTGATCCAGATTCAGGTGGTCAGGTGTGGAATTAAAAATTTTTTAATTGTTTGCTATTGTCAAATATAAATTAAATTTACGTGTTGTGTTGACTAGGTACGACGATGACGCAGGAACTTATATGGTTGGTGGCAAACGACATGAATTTCGACGAGGCAAATCGAAAATATTTAGTAGAGAGATTTCCTAATATCGAGTATAGTATATATAATATACATACACGTATATGCAAATATTATCTTTTTTTTCACAAGGACTGCAGAAGTAAAGAAAAATTATTATTATTATTTTTTTTCAGGATAGGAGTCTTGTTCGACGACTATATCGCGAAAGACGTTCCTGGTAGGATTAATACGGAGAAAAATAGCGTCGAATTCGTGAAAAGTCAGCTTTCGCCGCGTTTCATTAAGAGTCACGTGCCTCTCGAACTGTCACCGACAGTCGTAAATAGTACTTGCAAGGTGTGTTTGCAATTTAATATTTTATTAGTTGAATGCATATTTATAATAATAGACAGCATATATTTTTAAAATTGAAAGTCGTAAACAATGCCCCTTCAAGATTTTTATTTTAAATTCGTCGAAGCATTTTGTCATTTAATTATGTATACTTGAGTTGTCTTTTGTCTCATTTCATATGTCAAAGAGATACATTAGAATTGATTAGAATACGAAAACTTGCAGGTAACCATTGAGAATCATTTTTGTTCTTAGATTATCTACGTTGCAAGAAATCCAAGAGACGTGGTTGTCTCATGGTATAAATTCCAAAAATCTTTGAAACTGTATGAGGGATCTTTCGAACAGTTCTGTAATAATTTCATGAATGACCACAGTAAGTTTTACGAAATGTTGATTAGTCTTTTCAGCTTAATTTATTTTATCTCAGTTATCATTTTGAAAGCCTAATCTCCGACAATTTCAGCACTATGGAGTCCTTATTGGGAACACGTGAAGGAAGCTTGGATGATGAGACACAGAGCAAATATGATGTTTCTTTTCTATGAAGATCTGATAAAGGTGAGATAAAAGGAAATTCTACTTCAGTGCATTGTTTCATATAAAATAAAAGATAAAGAAGTTTTTTTAAATATTACATGTGTCAATTTGTTCTCTAAAACGATAGGAGGAAATAAATATTTTCAATTTTTAATAATTTTTGAGATTTTAAGTATTATAAATATGAGTAAAATTTCACTAATTAAACTTAATTCTAATTCACTAATTAAATCTTCTATACAATACTTGATTATATCATTTGAATTTAATAATAAAAAAATACAGCAGATAATTAAAAATACTATATACATCTAATTTAAAGATATTACTCTTCTATACGTAACGTTTTTATCTATTTTGCACAGGATTTATATGGAAACATAAAAAAAATTGCTGCATTCTTTAATAAGAATTACAGTGACGAGCAGATTGCCAAGTTAGTGGATCATATAAGAATAGAGAATTTTCGCAAGAATCCGATGGTGAATCAGCCAGTTTCTGACATCGTGATGCCACCAGAAATGTTTATCCGGCAAGGAACGACGGGTGGTTGGAAAAAGTGTTTACACCAGAGATCGAGGAGAGATTTAGCAAATGGATCGCTGACAATTTAAAAGATACGGATCTGGCTTTTCCAAGTTAAATATCTTGCGTTAGAAACAATTGTTATTGCAATTTATAAATTTTTGTTCAATCATTTTAAATAGATAATTAGATTATTTGTTTATTGCTATTTAATTTTGTTAAATTACAATGCCATCCTTGAGTACCATATGGATGAAATAATGGATATATCCATGATGGTTCAACATTTGGATCCATAGTACTAACGTTTTTTAAAGTTTTGTCATTTCTATTACGTATTGTTACATATGATTCTGGAATTTCTCCATCAGCAGTTGTACGAAAAACAGCAGCAACTTTATTAGTTCTTTGAGCATTATATCGGCGTCGATCCGTACTTGGTCTTAATGTAAATAATAATTTTAAATCTGGCAATAATTCTCCAGATAATTCTATTTCTAATCGTCGTTGATTTTCTAATTCTTTATTTGATAAGATTGAGCAAATATATTCAATTTCCGCATTATATGTTCAAGATTTTGTATAATTTCAAAATCTAAATCTGAATTCTCATTGAGACGATAATTTATTGCTTCATTAGAATCTACAATAAAAAGCTGGCCAAAAGTGGAGTTTTCATTTTGAGCATACAATGCTGTATTAATTTAATAATAAATCTGCCCATGTATTTTGAGCAATATGGACCAGGTCTTCTATTTTCAAAATTAACCAAATTAGCATTAAATAATGCGAATGAAAATGAACTGTTGTAGCTACAGATATGTTTCAAAAAATTATTTAATTTTGCATGACTACCATTAAATAAACTACGAAAAAATTGTGGAAATTGAGGCAATGGTTCTAAATACACCGCATCGTGATTACAACAATCGTGAAATGAATTTCTTTTATTAGATACTTTTTCAGCTGCAAAATGTTTCGCTCTACAATGAACACAAGACACATCCATAGAACCAATATAACATTCATTTATATCATTAATTAGCATTCGATTAATATCTAAACGATGTAGTTGTCTTCTTTGAGACCGATAATGGGATTGATATTCTACATGACGTTGTTGACGTATTGGTATAATATTTACAGAACTTTCCCCAATTATTTCTTTATTTAATTCTATAACGCGATTATCATGTATTGTGCCAGAAATGTTGAAAACTTGTTGGTGTGCTAATGTTACATCTGAAGAATTTTCTTCAATTTCATGATTTAATTCTATTATACGATTGTCATGTATTGTACCAGCGATACTAACAGTATAATTTGTATCATTATTTGAGTTTGATATATTATTTGCTACTTTTGTAATTTTACGACGTTGACGAGATTGATACTCAGCATTTTTTTCACGGCGTTGAAATTCTTCTTGTTCTTCCGAGGTTTGTTCTACTTTACGTCTTGGCATTTTGCAAAAATACATGTACAATAATAATTATAAAATAAATATAACTTGGTTATTAAAATACAATTTTAAAGCTAATTTCCTTAAAATTTTCATAATAATTGTAAATACGATATAATAATAATAGTAATACGATATATTACTATTATTTAATATGATATGTGTTAAGTTTAAATGTAAGTTTAAATCATAATTAAAAAATAAATTACAAGAAACATGCTCTCCAGAAACTCAAATAAAGACACGATATAAGGCAAATGAGAGCTATACTCTGATATTAATGAGAGAGATTTAAAATTTATTTAATAAATTTTAAATCTTTCGTGTATTTCCAAGTACACGAATTTCCAACATACTAAACCGCGCGCCGATTTTTTGTCGGACTGAAAACACGGTTTTTGTTGGAGCATTAAATTCCCTTATCTCCCCCCCCCTAACGATTAAAATCATTTTGATGCTAATTTTAAGCATCTAAATTGATATAAAATTTATTGCGAAAAATATTACCTCAGCCAGGGTTTGAACCTGGAACCTCCCGTATACCGTGCGGGTGTCGTGCCATAAAAAATAAATATAATTTACAATTATTAGTTATTAAAATACAGTTTTTAAAACTTACTTTCTTCAAATTTTAATATTATATTGTAAAAATATATGATATATTATTATTATGTAATATAATATATTTATTTTAAGTTAAAATATAAGTTTAAATCATTATTATCAACATCATTATCATCATCATTGTCATCATTATCATCATCATCATCATCATCATCATCATCATCATCATAATCATCATTATCATCATCATCATCAATCACAAATATAATTCTTTTAGTATATATTTATAACATAGTATTATACAATATTATATATATATAAGATATTATTTGAATAATATTACATTTTTAAATACATAAAATTTATATTTTTGTTTACCTACTGCCTCGAGAAGAACCAACCTCGCATGGTAAATTCTCACAGAACGGCATAGCCCGATTGTAAAAGGCATTAAAATGCAAAAAAATGCAAGCTGTCTTTAGCGCAGCTGAACAATAAACGACTTTCCCTGAAAATAAATCTATCGTACGCAGATATAAATTATGCAGCAGCATATAAACACAATTTGATTAAGATTTATCTTATTATGAGTGTCTGATGTAACAAATTTATATGAATTCTTAGCATGCATTTCAGTTGTAAATAAAACTTATTTATAATATTAAATCATTTCCAAAATTTTTGTTTCCTTACAAATGCAGGCGTTTCTGGCGGAAATCTTTTTACCAAAAGTGCAAAAGGCATATACTGTCGACTCAAACATTCCGCCGCGCAACGTTGAAAATACTTATTATCTGTTGTCTGTACACTGTTGTCAAATACTTATTATCTAACATTCTGTTGCGTTGCCAATAGCAACGTCTGTTATTAATAATTCGATCCACGAGGTAAAAGTCAACTTTGTGACAATAAAGCTTTAAATCCACACGGTAAAATCCTATTTTTTAAGTTTTTATGCAATCCTTGATGTTTCATGTGTCAAATGCTAGTTTTTCAAAGTTCTAAGTTGGCTAAGTGTGTACTAAATCAGATGATCATTTACCTCAAAGCGCCCGTTTCTCATGAGGCGATAGGGTCAAAGTGGTCAACTTCTGAATAATATTACAAAAAAACTATACGGTCAATATTGCTCAACTTTTGGGATTATTTGTGTAAAGTGTTTATGTAAATTATATTTAAAAAAACGAGCACAGTAACAACTGTGCCGCAAACAACAACGTAGAACTACTTCAAATGTTACTATTTCATGTTAATGTATTCAGCGAAAGAAAGTAGACGTAGGACTACGTCAACTGTCACTAATATTCAGCAAAAAACAGTTGACATAGCCCTACGTCTACTTTCCTTCACTGAATACTTTAACATGAAATAGTGACAGTTGACGTAGTTCTATGTTGTTGTTTGCGGCACAGTTGTTACTGTGCCCGTTTAATTTTTTTTTAAGATTTAGCTTTGTTTTCTGGAAAAATTTTAGCACTGGTTTCATGAAAATCGATTTACAACGGAAAAATTACTCATTTATTTTATTAACCGATTTTCTCAACAATCTTCGCCAAATTCAATACCAACCTTCCTTTAATGATGATATATAAGAATACATGTATAACTTATACCCTATTCAATCATAAATCGGTATCTCCTTCACCGATCAACGACAAATTCAAAATAAAGTTTGCATTTATTAATTGCATGTTTTCAAAGTATGTTTACGGGGCTATTATTCTATGAATTTTATGAAGTTCCAACATTTCTAACAAAGAGAAGATACTTAAATGAGGTCTCCGATTCATCGAAATTTTAATATACTTGAAAAAATCGGTTAATAAAATAAATGAGTAGTTTTTTCATTGTAAACCGATTTTCATGAAACCAGTACTAAAATTAAATCCATCATTGATCCTCGAAAAATTAGAATTTTAGAATCGAAACTCAGCGTTTTAGAACATTCTAAACACATTGGCATATCAAGAAAATTGGTTATAAAAAACCACTCATATTTAAATTGCAGGAGCATTTAACTCACATTGAGAGCTTTCAAAAACACTATAATAAAGTATATTTTCCTTTAATACTTTTCGAGAAATATTCGACGTATTAGAACACATTCTGAACACATTGCTATATCAAGAAAATTGGTTACAAAAAAACCACCAAAATAAATTGCAGGCAAAGCGCTGGCGAAAAACCTAGTTCTTTTATAAGGCGTATATTCCACCCATGCCATGAATGTCATATACATCTCATCTCTATGGGATATATGACAAAAATGCAAGGGTTTCTAAAAGTTTTTTGACGTAGAACTACGTCTTTCTCGGAGGGGGGATGGTAACTTCGGGTGCATGACTGCAACATTTTCTTGCAACGTTTTCTGCAACGAAAACATGCAACACTAATATTTCTCAAAAAATATTAAAGGAAAATATACTTTATTATAGTGTTTTTGAAAGCTCTCAATGTGAGTTAAATGCTCCTGCAATTTAACTGATTTTCTTAAGTATATTAAAATTTAAATGAATCGGAGACCTCATTTAAGTTTCTTCTTTTTGTTAGAAATGTCAAAACTTCATAAAATTCATAGAATAATAGCATAAAATTCATAGAATAATAGCATAAAATTCATAAAATTCATAGCATAAAATTCATATTATATGCTAATAATTTGAGAAATTTCTTATAGAGAAAAATTTATGAGCTAAAAAAAACGGGCACAGTAACAACTGTGCCGCAAGCAACAACGTAGAACTACGTCAACTGTCACTATTTTATGTTAAAGTATTTAGCGAAGGAAAGTAGACATAGGGCTACGTCAACTGTCTTTATAGGTGCGGCGTATACCGAAGTTACCCTATTCGAGTTATTGCATTCAGCCGATTTATATAATGTTGGGAAACAAATTGTTTTTTATCTGAACTTATACGTTAAGTTAAAGAGATATATTAGAAAACCAAAACTTTATACAGACAACACGATTCGTTATTTTTGTTCCTAGATATTGTTACGCCCGTGTTGGACACTGAGTAGAGAAGTCGCGGAAAGCGGTGAAGCGCGCTCCTTGGCAACGGGAGTTTGTTGATGGATTTATGGATTTTCGGTCTAGCGGATTTTTGGAATCCGCACGCGTTCTGTTTTACGAGCTCGGAATAAACGCATTTCTTAAGTTCTTTTGAGTTCTCTTTCCTTTTGCGACTTCCGCGAAATACGTGCGCGAGTGTGGAGTGCGCGATAGTGTTACGGCGACGAGCTTATTCGTCGAGCGTAACATTTTTGGGGGCTCGTCCGGGATACAAGGGCGACGAGCGCAGTATCTCGAACAGGATGACGACCACGCACACCCCGCCGAGGACCCGTTCGCAGGCTGCGGCGTCGGCAGGAACGGAGACGGGCGTGATCCATCCGCAGGATGCGGGGGCGACGGTGGCAGAGACGGGCGCTTTCGAAGCTGTCTATTTGGAGCTTCAAAAGTTGCGCCAGGAGCGGCGGCTGGAGCAGCAGGAGCAACAGCTTTTCCGCAGCGAGTTGGAGGCTCGCCTGAAGGAACGCGACGCTACGGTGGCACGTCTTCAGGAGCAACTCGCCGTACATCAGCTAAGTCCCTCCAATAATGTTTCTCGCGGCGAAATTTCAAATGAGGTGACGCGTGAGATGGGCGCGGGTGAGGGCGCGTGTGCGGGGCGCACCGCGTGCGGGGATTCGGTCGAGCCGCTGCGTGTGATGGGCACGGGCGAAGGCGCGTGTGCGGGGCGCGCCGCGTGTGGAGGTTCGAGTGAGACGTCGCTCGGTTATAAATTAAAGCCCGACACGTTCGACGGGAGTGTTCCTCTGCGCGAATATTTAGCACAGTTCAATTTAATTGCGCAAGCGAATGGCTGGGAGGAATCTTCGAGAACCGTGGCTTTAGCCTCGAGCTTAAGAGGGAAAGCGCGTGCTGTTTTAGATGGGGTAACCGGATTCGAGAGCCTTCGCTATTCTGAATTAGAGGCTAGGTTAGAGTTGCGTTTTGGTGAAGCGCATATGTCTCAAACGTTTTACACCCAGTTCACCAATCGGAGACAAAAACCCGGAGAAGATCTGCCCGTTTTGGGGGCGGATTTAGAACGTCTAGCGCGTTTAGCTTATCCGGAATGCTCGGCCGAGGTGCGGGATAAGATTGCGTGCGCTCAGTTCGTTGCGGCGCTTTCTGACGGTTTCGTAAAACGAACTCTTCAGTTAGAGGGATTAACTTCCTTGAGAGCCGCCATAGAGAGGGCCATGGCAATAAAAGTCATCCAAGCGAATAATTTTTCGCGGAAGTTTGAAAGTAGAGATCTCGGAAAAGGCAGAGCTGGGAACGAAATCGGGCGTGAGGAAAAGGAGTGCTGGCAGTGCGGTGTCAAAGGGCACTTTCGGTCGGAGTGCCCTTCTCTAACGACGGAAGAGAAGGGGAACTCGGAATAGCCGAGCTCGGCGGGGCATGTTCGACTCAGGGGAGTAAAGGCCCTGCGAAATTAAGTAGGATTAGTAGCGGGTTAAGTGAGTTTTGTTTTCGCGGCCGAGTTAATGGCCGGACTTGCGTCTTTAGAATAGATACGGGCTCCGATGTGTCGGTACTTAGAGAAGATTTGTTAGATCCTTTGAAGTCACCTTTCATCCGGAGCGCGGAGCCCGAAAATTTCGGTTTATTTAATCAGTTTTTAGTTTTTTTAAGAAAAAGATATTTTTCTTTTGTTGTTACTTTCAGCTACTTCTCCGGGAAGATGGTGCCGAACAACATCAGACGGAGATATTAGCTGAAAGAAGACCGCCTTGCCCACGGTTTTTGATCGTGGTTTTTCCGTGGGACTTAGGGCGAATGCCAAGGCGGGGATTGGGGAGTCTTGCGGGACGCAGGGTCCACGAAAGCTTTCCCCCCCCCAGTCCGAAGACTCTCAAGAGGACAGCGCTGGTAGCAGGAGGAAAGCCGACGTTGAAGAGGTTCACACGTGGAAAGAAGCGTTTTTGGATTGAGGGAAGAAACGAAGCTCGTTAACTCGCAGCTTAGCTCGAGGTAGAGCAGGAAGCGTTTCAAGTTCCCAGAAATCTAAGAGAAAGAAACTGCTTGCAACTGTCCTCTAGTTGTCGGGACGACAACTTAAGAAGAGGGGGACAATGTTACGCCCGTGTTGGACACTGAGTAGAGAAGTCGCGGAAAGCGGTGAAGCGCGCTCCTTGGCAACGGGAGTTTGTTGATGGATTTATGGATTTTCGGTCTAGCGGATTTTTGGAATCCGCACGCGTTCTGTTTTACGAGCTCGGAATAAACGCATTTCTTAAGTTCTTTTGAGTTCTCTTTCCTTTTGCGACTTCCGCGAAATACGTGCGCGAGTGTGGAGTGCGCGATAGTGTTACGGCGACGAGCTTATTCGTCGAGCGTAACAATATGTTGCAAGAAATCCAAGAGATGTGGTTTTTCTCGTGTTATTATCTCGAGAAAACTTTGAAACGGATTCAGTATCAGGGAACAATTCTGTACTAATTTTATGAATGGCCACAGTAGATAAGCTTTGTGTGATATTGATTGTTTTCTCAGTTATTATTCTAAAAACCTAATCTCCGGCAATTTCAGTGATATGGAATTCATATGTTGAGAGCATGTGAAGAAATCGTGGATGGTGAGACGAAGAGCAAATATGATGCTTCTCTTTTACGAAGAACTGATAAAAATGAGATAAAAAAAATTCTACTTTATTGCATAATTTCCTATAAAAGATAAAAAAATTTTTTGTTAAATTACGACACGTGTCAAATTTGTTCTCTAAAGAGGTAAGAGAAAATAGATATTTTTGATTTTGAATCATTTTTTACATTTTAAATATTATTAACATAAATAAAAGTTTATTACTTAAAATTAATTCTTTAAATTAAAACTTGATAACATTATTTAGATTTTAGATCATAATCATAATATAGCAGATAATTAAGAATTATTATGCTTCACAGAAATTATATCTTTATGTTCAGCCTTCTTTGATTACTTACGACGTAATCATATGATTATGAGTGTTTGTACAAGTGGTTATCAGTTCTTGTGTCAAAAGCTCGTATATATGCCACAACGAAGACTGCATTTCTTCCATTCGGCAGTAAATAGACGGAACACATCGTTCAAGAGAGAGACAGATTTCTAGAGAGATTTAAAAAATCGTAGTTCACTTAGTCGAGGAAGTTGTTAACGAAGCATGTCCTTCAAGAATCTGAGAGTGGAACGAATTGAAGGTGAGTTACGAGACGCGTTATTGAAATCGTATCCGACTCAAAAGCGCGGTCACGTTAAGATCGGTGAGAAGAAATGGTTCCTGCCTTACAAATATGTTGAGATCGGCAGTAAAATATATAATTTCGAAACTCGTCCGGATGATACATGGATCGTTACCTATCCTAGGTCAGGTAAGTCGTATCAATCATTAAAATGTCACGTGTTGCGTAATTTTCACTTTCATAAAGTTTAAAAAATACATAAAACTTAACTTTCTTAGCGTCTCATAATTTTTTTTTTTAATTAAAAATGATTTTTGTATTTTAATTTAGAGTTAACTCTCTCATCTTGTGTGTATGACTTTTGTTAAATTTAATAAAGTAAAGTTATAAAAGATCAAAGATTGATAAAAAAACTTCCTGCAAAGTGACTTCAAACGTTAAAACTTATTTAAGACAGTACAATTAATTCATAAACAGACGTTTATGAATTTTAATAGTTTTAAAGTGTATTTATTATATCTTATACGACTGTATACAAATTTTTAAATAAAATACTTTTACAAAAAATTTTTAAAATAATTTTTTGTATGTTAATTCTTTAAGAGTTTCGTGATTTCAAAATTCACATAAAATATTGAATATTTCAAAAAGTTTCAAATATATGTCATTAAATATTTATATAAAAGTTTAAAATTATATGCAAATATAAGTAAAATACAGAATATAAAATTGTATGCACCGTGCTAATTAGGTACGACTGTGACGCAGGAACTTGTATGGTTGGTGGCGAACGATATGAATTTCGAAGAAGCGCTTCGAAGACCTTTAAAAGACAGATTTCCCTTTATAGAGTAGGTACAGTATTATTCTCTTTCTCACATCTAATATTTATAAAGACATATAATATTGAAATAAAACATTTTCTAAATATTTAGCGTAATCGAAAAAAATGAATTGATTTGGATAAACCTTTGTATCAAACATAAAATTTAAATTCTAAATGTCCATTTGGTGCTACCTTATTTTTATCTCAAAGATATTTCATCAGATTTAAATTATACTTTAAAATATTATAAAAAATTTTAAAGGACGTAAATGTTTTTTTTTTACTGTAAAATAATAAGTAATATTTCGTTACTTAATTAATAAAACTTTGTGAATCAAGAAGCACTTTACTTACGATTTCTTTTAGTTTAGATGCGATAATAGATGATCATATGTATACAATCGACCTCGTACAAAATCAGTCTGCGCCGCGTTTTATCAAGAGCCATATGCCCTTCGATCTGTTGCCGACAGTCGTAAATAGCGATTGTAAGGTGAGCTTACAATCGAACACTTTTCAAATTAAACATATATTTACAAATATATAAATTTAAGAAAATAGAAATAATGAAAAAAATGTTAAAAATTAAAGAGAATTACAGTAAACAACGACTCTTTGATTTCATCGAAATTTTCTTTAATTCATTAAAGAATTCGTTATTATAATTGAATTTAATTAATCTGAAATAGGACACAAATGTATACTCGAGTTGTTACACTTGTTACATTCGACGGATTTAAGATAGTGATTAAAAGTAAATATAATGGTTTTTTTTTATCTCAAGTGACACATGTCAAAATTAGTAAAATATAGCAAAAACGCAGTTTACAGATGACTCTTTTCAGAAATATGTTAGTTTCTTTCAGATTATCTATGTTGCGAGAAATCCAAGAGACGTAATAATCTCATGGTACAACTTCCAAAAGGATATGGAAGTCTACCAGTATCGGGGAACTCTCAAACAATTCTGTGATCAATTCATGAGCAATCATAGTAAGTTTCGCCGAATCTCAATCGACTTTTCAATTTATCTTTTTTTTTCAACTAACGTTTTTTCTACCAAATCTTTGCTTTTTCTTCTTGTAAATTCAGCGATTTATGAACCGTATTGGGAGCATATCAAAGAAGCTTGGGCGGTGAGACACAGAGAAAACTTGTTATTCCTTTTCTGCGAGAATTTGATAAAGGTAAATCGAGAAATACTTTAGTATTATATACAAAGAATTGTCTGCAGAATTTGTCCTGAAGAATTCTATCTATCTCTTAAATGAAAAGTGTAAAAAATGTAAAATATATGTTATAAAATATATATTATAAAAACATTAAATTTATATCACAAATTATATTATATTGTTGCGCCCGTGCGAGTTTGTCCGAGACGCTCGGTATGAGAAGATGCGAAACGCCCTTAGCAACGAACTGTATTGATAAAACAACTGACAGATTGTTCTCGAGCCGCGGAATTATTCGAACGTGTGTTATGGTGTTCCCTTTATTTCCGCGAATTTCGGGAGTGAGTGCAAGCGAGAAAGAGTGCTTCGCGACGAGCGCAACAATATTATTCTTTTAAATATTTCCATTTATTTTACGCAGGATTTATCTGGAACCATCGAGAAAGTCATTGCATTTTTCGGTAAGACTTACAGCGATGAGCAAATCGCCAAGTTAGTGGACCATTTAAAGATAGAAAATTTCCGTAAAAATTACATGGTGAATCAGGCGTCTATCAGTTCTGCCATAAAGCCCGAAGCATTCATCCGACAAGGAAAGGTAGGCGGTTGGAAAGAAATGTTCACCGCAGAAATCGAGGAGAAAGTCAGCAAGTGGATCGCTGATAATACGAAAGATACGGATCTGACGTTCCCTGATTAATAAAATGTAAATAAAAGCAGGAAAAATAGAGGAAAATTTTCTTACTCCATTGTCGCATTTTACTAAACATGGACAACATAGTTAGTAATATTACGCTTATTGACTTAAGTATACTATAGACTTTGGGTGGAATTCCGAAAACGCCCGACCTCCGATTTCGATGAAACTTTGTGAAAAGCTTCGTTTTGAGTTGAAATGAAAGTCCTTAAAAGGAATTTTGGCGACTCCTATGATAAAGCTATTTTTTAAGATGAAATGATAAAAAATATACGAAGACCTTCATAATTGTACGGGATGTTATAAATTGAATATATACTGTTTTTATTGAATAATTTTATGTTTTTATTATATACTTACAGCAGAACAGTTAAATATTAGTAAAGCGCGTCATCTTATTTATTGAGGAAATAGTGTTCCTCAACCGAGTGTCATTAAATAGCAATACATAAAGCAATTTCCATCGGTAAATTTCATTAAAAAAAATTTTTTTACTGAAACGTCGACTGTTTGAACTCAGATTCATTTTTTGACCCAAATTTTCGACCTTTATAGTCTGATAAAAAAAAAAACTAGTTGAGTAAAAAAAAATCTCCCAATGGAAACGAGAAAAACTATCTCAAAACATTGTGTATAAATTTGAAGCAAATCGGCCCAGCCGTTCTCGAGATATTCTGGGAACCGACTTCGAAAAGTATGTTTTGAGATAATCGAGTTTAAAGTTTGGCAAAGAAATTACGTGTAAGAGATTATTTTTTTATTTACCGTTAATCAGCGATTCCAGGGCCATAAAGTAATCCCTCCGCAGCTGTCCCTCGCAGCATCCTCAGCAGCAATTCGTGACTGTTTACGCTGAATTCTCCCTTCACGGGTCGCGTTGTGAGCTTTAATTTCGCCCATAACGCTCATCATAACGTATTTTTCGAATTTTAACATGAAATTTACACACAATATTCTTTATACTTCAAACTTTAAGAAAAGTGAAAAAAAAATTTGAATTTTTGAAAATTCTACACGTATGTTTCCCCTTAAGATATTGTGAAAGAAGATATGTTTTTTTTATGTTGACAAGAGAGTTTAATTATAAAAATAAAAAGCTCACAAGATTAAAGATCAATTGAAGGAAATATATTTTGTTAGTTTATTGTTAACAGAACACATGGTAACTGAAATGTCGACTCTATACCATTATTCACGGCAGAATGAAACAAATTTCGATTACTGTCCATTCCTAATTACAGCGATTTAACTGTTACGTTTAATTTTGATGTAACATATATTAATTTTTTAATTGAATGACTTTCTAATGCGACACTGAGGATGGTCCTATAAAGGACTGAAACGTTTGTAGTTTTTACTTAAATATAGAATATTTTAACACCAACACCTTGTTATAGCTCAATGCTCCATTTTCTTCGATAGAGTTTAATTATATTTCCATCTTAAAGATATTGAGTTTCATGAAGCTGTATATCCAATCAGGGTTTCTATTTATAATCTATTTATAATCTATTTTGAACACTGAGCTGATAGCGCCTAAACGGTTCATTATAGTGAACCTTGCCTATTGTGACTTTTGATCAGCATCACATTAACTATTTATTTTCAAAGTTTCAGTCAATTTCACCGAAATCCAATTTCCATAAGAGTTGTGCGGGGTTCTTTGTTCCGATGTCATTTGCAGAGATAAAGAGACTTTTCGAGACGTAATCCCGGTGCAACCTCTTGGGCAGATACCTACTCGCGTTGTGTTTTAGTAAAAAGTTATTCGAATAATACACAAAGTATGAAACTCTCTTCGAGTAAATCCAACGAGCGATAATCACGTTGCAGTTATTAATTAAAATTAATTCTTTAAATTAAAACTTGATAACATCATTTAGATTTTAAATCATAATCAAAATATAGCAGATAATTAAGAATACTACGTCCATCTAATTTAAAGATATTACTGTTCTACACGTACGTAATGTTTTTATCTCTTCGTAAGGGAATTATCTGAAAACATAAAAAAATTCTGTATTCTTCGGTAAGAATTACACTGACGAGTAAATCGCTAAGTTAGTGGAGCATCTAATGAGAACAGAGAATTTTCGCAAAAATCCGAAGGCAAATCAGCCGAATTCTGACTTTGTGATGACGCCAGAAATGTTTATTCGGCAAGGGACGACGGGTAGTTGAAAAAAAATGTTAACACCGGAGATCGAGAAAATTTAACAAATGGATCGCTGACAATGGATGACAGACACTTCGGAACTAACGAAGTTCTTAACTTCGATCTTCTCACCTTAGATAAGCACCACTAAACAAACTTATTCTTTCAAGAAGCAATATAGTGTTTTTACTCATAAATGAACTAAAAAACTTGAAACGTTTAAAAAGATTAGATCTGTCTAAAAATCAACTGGATAATATACATTCGGATATCTTTAAAAATTTAAATGAGCTCGATGATTTAGATTATTCTAGTAATTTACTTTGGGGTTTTGATATTTCTATTCTTAACACAGTTTTTTCTTTACCTAAACTTAATTTGAGTCATAATCACATCAACAATTTGGAGAAAAGCTCAAAAAATGCAACAACAAAGTTGAAAATTCTTGACGTATCTTACAACAATCTCATTGATCTGATAATATGATAATTTTTATAGCAAAAAATTAAATTCTGGCAAAAAAATTTTTTGGGAAATTTAGTAATGCTATATAATAAATTGTGTGTACATACAGTAATGTTAATTAAAATTATATAGTTATTGATGATAGAAAAGTACTTTATTACCCCAAGGGGTCTAAAAGGGCGTTTTGAAGGGACGTACCCAACCCTGTACAACATTATTATAATAATTTGCATACAATAAACTTATTATAGCTTTACATTCAATTAAATACATAACATTACAATAATTCACATACAATAAACTTATTATAGAGATATTCCTCTTCAATCCTTTTGCTGTCCTCCTTGGTCCTCTTTCGTTGTCTTGTTGGATCACCCTTCTTCTTTTCTCATTTTCCTCCCTCCTCCAACTCGTCTCATTTCCTCTATTGCTTTCATCCATTCTTCTCCTTCTCCCTTCTCCCCCAGTAGTCTCTCCACCACATTCTGCCACCCCTCACCCTCCCATTCCTCCCATCTCGTACATTTCTCCCATATATGTTCCCATGTTTCCTTTTCCCTCCCACATATCCTGCATTTCTTATCCTCCTCATTTCCCCAGTATAATCCCTCTCTCACTTCGTTACCTAGCCTAAATCTTGCAACCCTGTTCCATCTTGCTTCCTCCCATCCCTTCTTTAGATAGTCCGGTATCCCGTCCTTCCTTATACTCTTATACCATCTATTGTAATTCGATCCCATGATCTTTTCCATCCTTTCCTGTTTCTCCTTCTCTTTCTCTTTCCTCCCCAACTCCTCCTCTTCTAATTCCTCTTCCCTTTCCACTTCTACCCCGATCCCTTCCAGATAGTCCTTTCTCTCTTGCTCCCATCTTCCTATTATCCTTCCCCTCTTCCATCTCTCCTTCATTTCCTCCAGACATTTTCTCGCTATTTCCCCTCCTCTACCTTCTTCCAATTTTCTTTCAAACTTCCATGCTCTCTTACTTGCTCTAGCTCTCATCTTTTCCCTTTCTAGTTCATCTCTAACCATATATCCTGGTGTCCTCCAGTTTACTCCAAGTACCCATCTGAGATATCTCTCATTAATGCCTTCTACCTCGCTCCTTTCTTTCCATCCCCATATCTCTGCCCCGTATCCCATCACCGTCCATATCAGGGTGTCATATAGCCAGATTCTTCTTTTGCAGTCCTTTTTCCACATCCTCTTCCCTATCCCCCACACTTCTCTCATTACTCTTGCTGCCTTCCTTCTTCTCTCTCTAATATGCGCTTCCTGTCCTCCATTCTTCTTCAAAGTGTACCCCAAGTATTTGAATTCATTGACCTCCTCTAACTTCCTTCCCTTCCATCTCCAGTCATATTTCTTCTTCCTTCCTCCTCCCTTTCTAAACCTCATTATCTTTGTCTTCTCTATACTCAGTGTTAGGCCCAATCTACAATAGCTGTAGTAAGCCTTAAGCCGTAAGAAATTGACCAATTACAGGCGAATGTGAGGAGAATAATCAACTGTGATTGGTCAATTTCTTACTTCTTGAGGCTTACTACAGCTATTGTAGATCGGGCCTTAGTCCTTTCCCATCTAGATACCCCTCTAACCTGCTTATCATTGATCTCATGTCTTGTTCCTCCTCCGCCAACAGTGCTATATCATCTGCATACATTAGCGTGTATATCTTCTCACCTCTTAATCTCATGCCTCCCCATCCTCCCTTCTTCATGTAATCCTCTATGTCTGCGATTAACAGATTGAACAATATTGGGCTTAGTGGGCACTCTTGTCTCAAGCCCTTCGCCGTCCAAAATTGTCCTCCAATCTCTCCTCCCTTTCCCACTCTGCTCTTTGTTTCCCTCAATACCTCCTCTACCCTGTCTATCAGTCCTTGCCTCACAATTATATAGTTATTATAACTAACATTACTCCTATTAAATTCATTTACTATAATATTTTGCAGAACTTTCTCGATGATATGCTGGTGTTAGAATACTTATATAGTGTATATAAATCTCTCCTTCAACAAATAACACTCTCCCATGCAATTCATTACTTAATTCATTACTAATATGCAACAGCTGAAGATTCTTCGCATTAACAATAATCAGCTTCTCTCTTCAAATTTCCAAAATTTTCCATTAATTGTCACTGTTGGAACTTCATATGGAAAGCAATCTTATCAATACCGTATCATTCAAAAAATCATCAACTCATACCTTAAACATTCAAAACAATAATATTTCTAACATATATAACAATTTAACATTACTGGAAGAATTAAAAGAATTTAAATATCAGTGGAAATTTCTTATCAGATTTTCCGGATATTTTTCTAAAGAATTTGGAAACGCTAGATCTATCTTTCAATGATTTAACAACAATACCTGAAACTATTTCTATTAAAAATTTTTCAAGTTTAAAAAGTTTTAAAGTCAATGGAAATCGTCTGAGAGATATTAAAATTTGGTCTGAACTAAATTTGGAAATATTTGAAGTAAAATTTGTAGATACAATTGAGAAGATTAACAAAGAAACACTTCTAATGTTAAAAAAGAAGAAAAATATTTGCATTAATATTTCGACTATTTCGAGTAATACGAAATTGAATATGATTGAGGAAAATGTTTTTAAATACTTACAGAGCATATGAATATATGCTCTGTAAGTATTTTATATAAAAGATATACTTTCTTAAAAAACATTTATTAATCTTTTTTCATTTTTCAGTTAGATTTGAGCAATAATCGCTTTACTCACATGTTAGCAGAACTATTTAATATAAACGTTTACAAAAACGTTTCAAATTTAAATTATCTCATTAATCTGCAAGAAAATCCATTTATTTGCAATTGTTTATTGCAATGGATGTTGAACAAATTAGTGCCAAAACTTTACATTAGGAAACCTAGTCTTTTAGAAGATTTGAGGTAACTACATAAGTCAATATTATTGAATATTTTAGAACTTATTTTAAATATATTTAATGGCCTAAACTTATTTCTTTCTCGATGTATTGAATTAGTTTTGTTAAGCTAACATAACAATCATTTTAATTTACTATTTGTTTGTAAAAAAAACATATACAAAAATTAATATTGTTATATTTAAAATTTCAAATTAATCTCCATCTTTTATCAATCTTAATCTTTTTCCTTATTTTTTATTGTAAATATCATAACAATCATAAATAAATATGTCACAATAAATATTTTTCACAATTTATTAATAATCTAATAAAATTAGATGTGCTGGTCTACCTCCATTAGCCAACAAAAGGATGATTCATTAGTACAAATGGAAGGGAGAAGTCTTTTATAATGAGTTTCCACATTTTTCGGAGAAAATGACTGTTAATAATGCAAGTATTTCTAACAAACAGGTTGTAACATTCAGAACTGGTCCTAGAATGATTGCTGTTCTGGCTACGGCAATCGCACTGCTCGCAATTCTAACGATAATCGGCATTCTATTAACTCGAAGAATGATCGCGAAGAGAAGACGAGAATCAATCGTAGACTTTAAATCTTTTTATTCTTACAAAAACACGAAGACTGCTATTGGGAAAAAACATAAAAAATATCTTTTATTATTTTCTTAACACAATTTACATAATATATAATTTTTGCAAGTTTATCCCAAAATTGTATAGATTAGCTGTCATAATTTATATTTTTAAAATTTTTTACTGTAGTACTTATTGTATAACAGGAACGGTCAGGAATAATATATAATAATATAATCCATAAAATATGATTTATATGAAAAAATATCGAAACTTTTAGCTTTATGGACACATGCATACTTTGGTAGTCATAAAATTAAACTTATTTTAATAGAAATAAACTTATGTTTTTATAATATTCTCTTAACATACCTTTTAAATCGTATTTTTAAGGATTTTTACCTTTCGCTATTTTTAATTCACACGTTTTCACATTATAAAATCTCTTGAGATATTTAGTTATGATATTGATTAAGTAATGTTTTTTTTCGATTACTGATTATTTTAATTTAACTTATCATAATTAAATCAAATTAATTTAAGCCAATTAAGTTTAAGTAATTAATTATATTACTTAATTGACTTACAATAATTTGAAATAATTAATTTATATAATTATGATTTGATTTGGACGTAACAATAATTATTAATCACTTTTAAATCGGTAAGATCGACTTTTTCTGCAACGCGTAAAGACAATTTCTACGAAAAGTAGAAAAAGTTCAATTCGAAAAGTCAATTCTTTTACATGTCTTTAACATGTAAAAATTACCTTTACGTTTATGACAATAGACAATAATAGATGTGACAATAGAAGCGCTATATCACTAAATATCGATTTGCCAATGACTAGACGTTACCCTTGGAGGTGGATTCCCTGAGCTCGGTCAGAAAGGCGTTAATGTTTTGAAAATAATCCGGTTGATTCCAGCTTTCGTTATGTGTGCCATTCACGATTGGAAGTATACGTTTATACGTGCTTCGGCTTTCATTATAAAGATCCTGCATCATGCGGAGTGGTACCACTGTATCCGCCAGACCAGAAATAAACAGAGTGGGCACTGTGACTGAGCGAATTTTCTGAATAGACAAATACTGCAACGTGATAAAAAGCATGAAAATGTGAGAAATCATATAAAAAAAGAATATATAAAAATATAAATAAATATAAAAATACAGATAAGACAGAATATAAAGAATCATATAAAATATAATAAATATATAAATTCAAAGAAAAATAATGATACATAAAAATTTGCTAATCATGACACTTTTTAATAGTATAGAGAGATATATACTTTATATTTTTTATAAAACTTTTAATTTATAAAAAGAGAACCAGAAGAATTGTATATAAAATAATAAAAAAAATTTTTAATATTCCCTGTTCTGCTTACCTTGTTCTTGTATACAAAAAGTGGCAAGTAGTCTAAATATTTTACAAATAAGGCGGCTATATCTGGAATACTGGTGAAGGTGTTTTCAAGTATAAGGCACGAAATTCTCCGTGAATTTTCCTTCTTCGAGGCTAAATCAATAGCTACTGCTCCACCTATACAAATTATAAATTAATCAAATTTAATTATTATAAATACTGATAATTAGTAAGAAGATTGTAAAAAACTGTTCTTAGAAACTTGATACAATAAAATATAAATTTAAAAAAAATTAAAAGATTATAATAAATATTCCAAATAGTGAAATTAGATTCTTTACCTAGCGATCTACCGAATACTATGATTTCATTGGTATTAATATCCGTTCTATTAAACAGGTAATCTATTCCTGCTTGAGCATCCATATAAAGGCCCTCTTCTGACGGAGTACCTTGCGACAGGCCATACCCTCGGTATTCTAACATTAGAATATTACACTGAATATTATGATAGAGTCCTGCTACATTCAGTAATCTGGAAGAAACATATAAATATGATATATCACGATATGACTTGTTACTATATTACTAAATTAATGTAGTAAAATGAATACCGATGGCCCATATTGCCAGCGTTGCCATGAAGAAACAGCAATGTAGGCGCCTTCCTCATTCTATCTTCTGGTTGAGAAACGAAATACATGTGCAGCATTGTGCCATCTCTAGCTCTGGTATATATACTTTCATAAGGCAAATTAAATATTGAAGGAGTTGGTACGTGAACTCTTGAATCGGCTGGAAATTTTGGATAATAAAGAAGTTTGTCTTCTTCATGATAGAGTATTCCTGTAATAATAAAAAAAATCAGTCTTATAACATTTTTAACCCTAATTCCTCCAACGTTTTTTCCGCCGCTTAATCTCTCCAATCATGCACTTTCGTGTTCCACGTGTTTTTCAGTATGTTAATAGCTTTAAAAAATTCCCCCAAAATTATTGTAATATATTAATACCTTCGACTAAAAATCAATGTAAAGAAAATTTGCAAATTATTTATTTAAATAATTTTTTTAATGAAAAATGCACATTATGACTTGTTTTATTTATAAAATCATAACTTACAAACAAATTGACGAAATTTAATGTTTCAGCGCGCAAATTAAAGCTAAAAGTAGTACAAATAAGGAAAAAAAATGAGATAATTATTCCTCTATGAGGAAGCAATAGGAATACTTAATTTCGTCGCCTTAAATTTTGTAATTTTTAAATGGTACAGAAGGACTTTAAGGATGCCAGAAAACAATTTCTGAATAAGAAAAGACGAATTTGGAGTGTAAAAGATATTTTTTATGTAAAAAAATTATATTTTTTTTATAATCGCAAGCTCCTTCCCACCTCTTCCGCCTACCTCTGAGCCATAATAGTTCTCTGTGGAATGTCAAATTCTTTTTTAACGACAAAAATATTTTAAATACGCTTGTACACAAAAATACATTTTTATCAAAAAAAAAAAATTCTCACTTACCTACACACAACACTGACGTAATCTTCCAACCATGCACTTTCGTGTCCCAACGCGATTTTGACTGTTTGCCGTTTCGAGAGTAAATGAGCTAGGGCTTTGAAATTTCTACCTGATGTTCCCTACTATAACAACTTTTTTTAGGGGTGGGGGGGGGGGATTATCCCAAGGCCGTTGGTTTCCCAAAACGACCGACCGATAGAAACGCGTGGACACGAAATGGTTGGAGGGATTAGGGTTAAGTTAATACAATACCTCTAAATCAATAATGGTTAAAAGCTTCGATAAAAAATAAAGCTTTTTAAAGTAAAAAATATGTATATATACAAACCAGTTGTGGCAAAACCCAGCAAAATGAAAACCAAAATTCCACCGTAAAACCACATCTCGAGTACTCGCAACTCGTCGCGTCGCGTAAAAGAGTCACGGTGCGGCGTTTTTCGCCCTTTTTATACTCGAAATAGCCAGAACCTCCCGCGCGAGATTCTCACCACTTCCTACGCGTCTTAAGGGGGGAGGTTTTCTAGAAGTTTCTAGAAACGTAGTTTTGGGCCCCATCTGGACTTCAGCCTATCAACAGCCGTCCGATAACTGTAGGATAAACCAAACATTTGTATTAACCTGAGTGTTCGCTCGGAATTCTGAGATAGCGTGCGTCGTCTAAACCGTTCAAAAATTCCAACGTGCGTCGTCCGAAATTTTAGGATAAAATTTCCGTACGTAACAACGTTAATGCAACGCTCGATATTCGCGAACCCGTTACCGCAACTGGTTTGTCTTCAGGTGTAACTGTATTTAATTAGAATCTCAATTAAGACGGTCACTTCGGAGAAGCAACTCGTGTATCATTTTCTTCAATCTTCAAGTCAATTCAATTACAACGTGGACGGGTAATCGAACAAATAAACCGAAGTATATATTTTAATGTTGAAAAGAAGCGTTGGATGATTAAATCGTGCATCGAGGGATAAGTGGGTAGTGGTTTTCCATTAATGTCTTGACCTTACACGCGATTTATTTCTCGTTTAAGGCTTCTAGTCCCTGAGCCGAGAACTCCGAAGCGACGATGGCGACGTACCGTCGCGATAGAAATAAGAACTCTCTCCTCTCACTCTCTCCAATGGAGAATCCTGTCCTTGTGACATGTGACAACCTTATTGTAAATTGCGTTAAATTTCTTTATTATTCGCTCTGTACTTGTGCTACAACGTTTATCGTATTCGTGAAACTCGTAAAATTGACCGGATGGTAAGATTTGCAAGAAATACATATGCAGAAGAAACATTCTCCACTCCTTTCGATAGTCGTCAAATGGCTTGTTTTTCCGTATGTTTAGGCTTTGTTTTATGGCTGTTTATTTATTGTCGAGGGAAAAGGATAGTATCCGGTCAATTTTAGAAGTGTGCTGAAACGATCTATAGTGATTTTTTATTGAAATGTCTCTTTATTTCGGAAAATACCGCAACTTACAATAGGGTAATTTCTCGCCTCGATAGCGAGGAATTCAATATGGCCGCGGTGACTACCCAGGAGCCTTAACGGAACTGTTTAACCGCATTCGGATGTTCCAGTGACGTCATTGGCTTTCTTTTTCGCCCCTCGGGGAGATCGATTTTCTCGCGGGGTATCTTATGCACGTGCAACGCGATCTCGATATGCATCGCGCTCATTCTTGTGACTATAATCGCGAAGGGTATTACTTCCGACCGATACGTCGGCGCCGCGCGCCGTCGCGACAGAGTCAGTGCGTCGCGCGACGTCACTCGTACGTGCATCCTCAACCACGTGCTCCGTCGATTTTATTCGCGCATCTCGCTCCAAATGTTCGCGTCGTGCGTTTAATGTGATGACTTTTTCTCACGTGAATGTTCGCCACGACGTATAAACACGCGGTCCAAAAGACGTAAATATGTTAATTACTTGTGATAATTTATGCATGATTCCTGTTTCCTCGATCCCTTTGGTACCCGTCCGATACTCTTTTACTTCAAAAATAAAAACTCTTCCCGAATCAAGTGATTTACTTAGTAATACGATCTTTCAACCTGAGTTGACTTACTGAGATAGGTATATTAACCTCCTTGTATGTATCTTGATTTCGCTCATTTATAACACACGGATTTTCGATGGCTCGATTTCCACGTTGCACCAATAGCAAAAAATCTTAATGCTGCGGTTCTACTTTTCCTTCGTAATGCAGTCTGAGAACGATTAGATAATAGATGCAATCGTCTGATTATCAACGTTTGTAAATTTATTTTTACATCTTTTTTTTATATAATATGAGCTTTTCTTTCTAACAATAACTAAAGACGGTTTCATGTATATATATAATGGCAAACATCACTTGTCGTCGAAATATCATTGATATTTCGTTTCTCGCACTTGGTAGTAAATGCACTGATGAATCATCGTTAGATATAGGGAAGATTTGATATATTTTATGTGAGGAAGTACTATTAACAATGCTTTTACTCTGATTATAGCTAATCTTTCTACGCGACATTTATTACAATTGCTTATGATTTACCAAGAATGTGTAATTATTATTTAAAGAAACATTATGATTTATTATTAAGGAGATTGGTTAGTTCTCGTTGCGGGGCAGGCGGCGCGGCAGGGGGAAAGCATATAAGTTAGATTTTCGTCGCGTGAAATAAACGAATTTTAGCAAATAAATATGTGCTATAGAATGCATTCAATTGCTATTTCTTAAGGTCTAAAAAGAGTTGTTTGTACAATTGAAACCCAAATACGTTATTATCCACGTTGAAATGTGGAAAATAATAAATGTGGTCTTGTTTTATTTTTACAATTTCTTGATAACTATAAAGACGAATTATTTCAGTCTTCGAGAAAGTTCTTCCTAAATATGTAAAGAATTATTTGCACCTATTTTCATTAAATTCTTATCATTTTTAATATGCTTTCGAGAGTTATGTTACAGTTTAGGTAACATTTTTGCTGTGTTGCCCGTATAAGAGAGAGACAAGAATATAACTTCAATAATTAATTACTCGACAACCATGCAGATAATTATCTTCAACTTTGGCATGGACGACAGATTTTCATAGACGAATATCTTCCATAAATTTGAACTAATTTTTATCAAATTGATATTACTAACAACCCTTCTTAAATTACATACATCATATGCTATATATGGAGGGGTAAAAACTACAGTAGTGTAAGTCAAATTTTTTTAATAGTAAAAAGTAATTTTTCTGATCTCTCGAAAATGTCTACTCTTTCATCGAGCTTTAATCTTGCGAATCTATCGAATCCGATAAGTGATTTTGATGGGAAATTCGATGCTTTATACGAATCCGATAATAATTTTTGCATATTTTCAAAATTTTTATATTTTTGGAGTAACAAAAGTAAAAAATGACGTTTGGGGCAAGTCAACGGGGCAAAGTCGCTGTTTATTGGCTCCCAATAATAAACGATGCTTGTGATGCAGCTATATGGCCCATGACAAATGTGTGCGCACGTGTAATCGCGAATTTACTTGCATAAATTGGTTTTCAGACATGAGTTTAGATAAAAATAATTGAATGTTCAACAATTTTTGTTCTCATTATTTCCAATGATTGTTTTACTTAATTCCAAATTTTTGTACTTTCTAAATACACGATAAACAAATGTATATTTAGTTTTAGACAATAAAAAATAAGTTTCAGATAAAATTGTGTCGATCAGGCAAAGTGTCGAGTTTACCCCGGCATTTTTCAATTTGAAAATTTGTCTTTACGTCACTTTTTTTGGGGGGGGGGGGCAAAACTAAGCGACGTACAGCAAAATTTCCTTAAGCAATTTTGTACCTGAAGGAACGCTCTTTAAATGTGTACCATTGAAAATTTTAATTAATTGTTAAAAATTGCCTTTGAAAAAATTGTGTCGAGTTTGCCTCCCCTATATATAATATTAAAATAAAACATTTTCTAAATAGATAAATGCATACTTTATTTACCCCAAGGAGTCTCAAAGGGCGTTTTGAAAGGGACGTACCTAACCCTGTACATTTCACTCCTTTTGTTTTCTTCCCTGGCCTTTGTGCGACCTTACAACTCATATACAAAAAAACAAAATTTACATCAAAATCAAAATCAAAATCAAAACCAAGGTCGATCAAAATCAAGTTCAAACTCTGAATCTATAACAAATCAAAACAAATCAAAAACAAATAAAAAATTGTTTAATCCGACCTTAATCTCCCATAATCTCCTCCTCCTGATGTTAACATTTTCTAAATATATTCAGCGTAATCCGAAAAAGATGTTGATTTTGATGAACCTTTGTATCAAACATAAAATTTAAATTCCAAATGTCCAGTTTGTGCTATCTTATTTTTATCTCAAAGATATTTTATCAAATTTAAATTATACTTCAAAATATAATAAAAAAATTTAAAGACGCAAATGTTTTTTTCTTAAGTAATATTTCGTTACTTAATGAAACTTCGTGAATCAAGAAGCGATTTACTTCCGATTTCTTTTTAGTTCAGATGCGATAATAGATGATCATGCATACCTACATGTATACAATCAACTTCGTATAAAATCAGTCTGCGCCGCGTTTTATCAAGAGCCATATGCCCTTCGATCTGTTGTCGACAATCGTAAATAGTAGATTGTAAGATGACCTTACGATCTAACACTTCTCAAATTAAACATATATTTACAAATAAATAAATTTAAGAAAATAGAAGTAATGAAAAAAATGTTAAAAATTAAAGAGAATTACAGTAAACAACGACTCTTTGATTTTATCGAAATTTTCTTTAATTCATTAAAGAATTCGTTATTATAATTGAATTTAATTAATCTGAAATAGGACACAAATGTATACTCGAGTTGTTACACTTGTTACATTCGACGGATTTAAGATAGTGATTAAAAGTAAATATAATGGTTTTTTTATCTTAAGTAACACATTTCAGAATTAGTAAAATATAACAAAAACGCAGTTTACAAATGACTTTTTTCAGAAATATGTTAGTTTCTTTCAGATTATCTGTGTCACGAGAAAGACGTCCAAGAGACGTAATAATCTCATAATACAACTTCCAAAAGGATATGGAAATTTACCAGTATCGGAGAACTTTCGAACAATTCTGTGATCAATTTATGAGCAATCATAGTAAGTTTCGCCGAATCTCAATCGACTTTTCAATTTATTTTTCTTTTTTTCAACGTTTTTTCTTTCTACCGAATCTTTGTTTTTTCTTTCTGCAAATTCAGCGATTTATGAACCGTACACTGGAAAAAAATTTGTAATGTAATTTTAGGACCAACTATTATATATATAGGTGTAAATTTCCTGCGTCTATATAAAAATTTAATTTTTTATATAGTAATTAAACTGGCTGTACCAGTAAATTTACAGTTAAACATAAATTTACAGAAACGTTTATGTAATAATATTTTAAAAATTTTTTTTAAATATTTTTAAATATTTTTAATATTAAATTTTTTTAAGCGTAAAAGCATTTATAATTTGCATACTTGAAAATTGTGAGAAAGTAATGTTCAATTTTATAATTTGTACACTTAAAAATTATAAGGAAGCAATGTGCAAGTTTCTACTTGCACACTTAAAAACTATGAGGAAGCAATGTGCAGGTTTTTGTTATGTAAAAATTCAATTGTGATGTGTATATATTATAGTTATACTATGGAATATTACAAGAATTGGTATATTTACCTAAAATCTACGAAACATAAAATCGTTCGTGTAATTTTCCACTAAATATAAAGATATATTTAGTTTTTAATGTAAAAATATATACAATTATCAAATTTCCGCTATTAATTGCGTAATTTTTACACTTATTATTTACGTAACTTTACATACTTTCTTTACAGTGATATTGGGAGCATATCAAAAAAGCTTAGGCGGTGAGACACAGAGAAAACTTGTTATTCCTTTTTTGCGAGGATTTGATAAACGTAAATCAAGAAAAACTTTAATACTATGTGCAAATAATTGTCTGCAGAATTCGTCCTGAAGAATTCCATCTATCTCTTAAATTAAAATTATAAAAAATGTAAAATATATCTTATGTTATGAAAAATATATTATAAAAACGTTAAATTTATATCACAAATTATATTATATTATTCTTTGAAATATTTCCATCTATTTTACGTAGGATGTATCTGGAACCGTCGAGAAAGTCATTGCATTCTTCGGCAAGACTTACAGCGATAAGCAAATCGTCAAGTTAGTGAACCATTTAAAGATAGAAAATTTCCGTAAAAATTACATAGTAATCAGACGTCTATCAGTTCTACGATAAAGCCCGAAGCATTCATCCGACAAGGAAAGGTAGGCGGTTAAAAAGAAGTGTTTACCGTAGAAATCGAGGAGAAAGTCAGCAAGTGGATTGCTGATAATACGAAAGATACGGATCTGACGTTTTCTGATTAATAAAATGTAAATTAAAGCAGGAAAAAAAAAGAAAAACTTTCTTACTGCATTTGTACTTGTCGCATTTTACTAAAACATGAACAACATAAATTAGCCATATACTGCGCTTGTTGACTTAAATATATAGACTTTATCTGACGTATGACGAACATATGGAGTGATTGAGGAAAAATCTGCAATATTCCGGCAAATAATAGTATTGATGATTCTAAGCCAAAAGGATTATATGAACATGGATCCTATTCCTAACGGTTACCAATATATCGAACGAATTAAGATTAATCTAAATCCACAAAGATAGCTATATAATAATAGCAATAAATTTTTTTTTCGCAAAAGTCTGAACTCACTGAAAGAATATCGTAGGTTTATATTTATATTTATTTATACTCCTTTCCAAAACGGTTTAATATTTAGAAAATAACTCGAGAAAATCAAATTTTATTTTAGGTACATACTTTTACGATTTTAATGAGAATTTGTCTAGTCCCAGCGAAATATGATTTGTATCAAAATATTTTACGCGATTATTCATAAGCAATATCTGATTTCATGCATCAAGTCCTAAGTTTTATTTGAATCTTCGATACTTGAACAATTGCGGCCTAATACAAGCGACGAATTATTCTCTTGTCAAAGACATATTCTCTGAGCATAACGTAAAATTATTATGTTATTGTAAGAAACTACTGAGATAATCCGAATTGCAATGTTGATAATTATCAATACAGTTACACTTTTAACCTCGAAAAATTATTGGACGTAGATCGCTATTTGTCGTATCCCGCGGTTGGTGTGTCTCTATAACAATTGAAGTCAAAAAAGAATTGGGATATATAGGCCAGTCAAATTAGACATTTTGGTATGAAAGTGATGCGAACTTTTTTATTCCTTTTTAGGCGTGTTGGGGGTGTTTAGAAAAGCTTATTTTTGAGTTGTCGTATCATGAGACCCAGAGCTTTTTGAGGGGTGGAGGGGGAACCAAAATTTTCGCGGTTTTTTGCATTTATCTCGTTTCGATTAATAGATAGCACTTTTTCGCTCGGGAGAAAGTTGTAGGGCTTGAAAAAACGAAGAAAATGAGCGGTGACTCGTTCCGATTCGTCAAAAATTCATTTTTCGATTGTATTTATCAGAAAAGAAACAGAAGCGAAAAACGCGCCGAGTTCTGAACGCTCGGCTCGACACGCGCGACTTCCGGAGGCTCCCCTGGGCTCAATTTTTGACGAATGGGAACGAGTCACCGCTCATTTTCTTCGTTTTTTCAAGCCCTACAACTTTCTCCCGAGCGAAAAAGTGCTATCTATTAATCGAAACGAGATAAATGCAAAAAACGGCGAAAATTTTGGTTTTCCCTCCCCCCCTCAAAAAGCTCTGGCTCTCATGATACGACAACTCAAAAATAAGCTTTTCTAAACACCCCCAACACGCCTAAAAAGGAATAAAAAAGTTCGCATCACTTTCATACCACAAGCCTTTTTTTGGTCTAATTTGACTGGCCTATATAATCCGAAGTCAGAATTGGGTTCTCACTCTACAATTAAGGGGCTTTTTCATGCTGACGCTCGACGCTTGATTTGGGCGTCAAAACTGGTCAAGTGACCAACTTCATCGATAGAAGGCGAAATAGCATTAAATATGCAAGCGTCAACGTTTGTTTGAGCGGCAATTTGACATCAACGAGCGTTTTCTCGAAGCATTGTGGCTATCAACGAGGTTATTCAAATTTCGTGATCGTTTTATTTACTTGCTCTTTAATAAGCGCGTATAAATAATCTTTTATTCTGCAATTAAAAATTGCTTTTAATTGAATAATTTTGAGTACAGTGAGTGATTTGTGACATATATTATACGCATATAATGTCCACTGTATATAAATATCAAGCATGGATTACTCAATGTCAGAAAATTATTGATGAAGCAAGAAAACAGAAAACGTGGCGAAAAAGAGTTGGAGCGGCTCTTATTATCAAAATTGAAATTATGAGACTGAAGAAAAAGAGAGCTTACAAAAAAAAGCGTTTTTGGGTTCATCCCCTATTTCAATTGCGACACATTCATGGACTTTATGAAGCCCTATTTCCTACGTTTTCTTTGTATGGAGACAAATTCCAAAATTATTTACGCATGACAACAATTCAATTTGAAGAATTGCAGTGTTTAGTTGGCCCTCTTATTTCCAAGCAGAATGCAATAAGAGAGTCTATACCTGCTGCAGCACGATTGGCTATGACATTGAGGTTGGTCTTTCAAAACAATTTTAATGTATTACTTTCGATTGTCTAAATAAAATTAATGATCTGTATCCAGATATTTAGCGACCGGTGACTGTATGACTTCCACTTCTTATCAATATCTTGTTGGCGTCACTACAGTGAGTAACATTATTCAAGAAACCTGCAAAGCACTTTAGACTTGTCTCAGCAAGGAAGTATTGCCGTATCGATTAAAAACGATAGATTGGTTAAATATTGCTCAAGAGTTTGAAAACCAATGGCACTTCAATCATTGCATAGGTGCTATTGATGGGAAACACGTCGTAATCCAGGTATGTATACAAATCCCATACAGCACAAAATATTTTCAAAACATTTTTTAAATATTTTTTAGGAAGATTAAAATAATTTACAAAAATATTTTTAAAATGTTTCTATGTCCGCCAAATCATATAAAAAAATATTTAAATATTTTTATAAGATTGCAAATCAATATATTTAATAATATTTGTGAAAGCTTTTAAAAATATTACTTTAAAAAATAAAATATGTTTAACCCAATCAGCAATAATTATGCGTTTCATGTTTGAAAGATTTTTTAATATTTGTAAAATACAGGTAAATCTTGATATTTAAAAAACATACATATCTTGCGAATGTCATGATCTTGCTTCGCCAGAGACCTGCTTATATTAGCCTTCAACTGAAATTTCCTTATGAGTTAGTCTTATTATTATGCGCCGCCTGGCGGCGTCGCTCCAAACTAGCACGGAAAGATGCGCTACCATGCATCTTTTAATTAAGAATATTTCATAATATTTTAAAAATATTTGAAAAGAGATTATGGAACCAATAATAAATTTAAAATATTTTTAAATATTTTGGAACGAGATAATAAAATAATAAATATGTAGATTTAAATTAATATTTCAAAAATATATTTCAAATATTTAAGAAAATATTATCTGGGTGATAAAAAAGAACATTTTTATAAATATTTTTAAAAGATTCTTCAAATATTCTTAAAAACGTTATCACGAAAGGTTTTTTAACTTTTTTAAAATATTTCTAAAACTATTTTAAAATATTTTTTGCAATATTTTTATAGGAATATTCAAAAATATTTTTTGAAAACATTTTGTGCTGTATGGGAAGCGAATTCGTCTATTATTGCATCTACATTTATGTGTGAAACCACTTCTTTTTCTATCAATAATAATGCAAGTCTGATTAATCTTTCTCGATTCATCGCAGAACGGAGATAATTCTTTATTAACTTGAGCTTGCTAAAACTGCGTTCGCAAGATGCTACAGTCACTGGTAAAATTACATAAATTCGAAGTGCATGCAGTCTTGATGTTTGGATAAATATCATCTAGGGAGTATTCTTGAATACATTTGAATAAATACAAGGGAGTTACTGATTAAAATTTCTCGATCAGCTCCAGTACTTGTGCTTTGAACACTTCTAATTCGGACACAAGTCCCACTTTGTCTACGTCTAATGAATAGTGAAGTCCAAAGTCAGCACTTTTTTCAGCTCATTCAAACTCAGATTCTTCAAGCTATTTCTAGAGAAAAAAAAGAGATCCGATGATATAGTTGACATGGCCTCATATCGTGACTTTATTTCTGTTAACATTCTATCATAAACTATATTCATTTCTCTTCTAAAGCTCGCTGTTCAAGAAAGAGATAAGGGTTTTCGTCGGATGCACTGTCATAAATCCTTTTGACTTTCTTTTCAGCCTCACGTCAGAAAAGTCGTCCTCTAATCCCATTTCTAATTTTCTCTGGTAAACTTTATAGCTGGTTCCGTTTCCTCATCTCGCACTTTCTGCAACGATCCTGCGAGACCCTTTATCGTTTTGTTTGCTACATCCAGAGAAAACACTCTTGTTTTGAAGAGACTTTGTCAAAAAATGCAACTCAGTATTCTTTCCCATATTAGAAGAAGGCACAGAAATCTGAAGTCTATTTGTCTGATCAAAGCTTGTGCTCCAAAAGATGTTTCATCACTATATAATTTCTGCGATCTGTCTTATTGTCATTCAATACTGAAAAAATAGAACTTACTTTACTGACTTATTTAAGACACTAACTGCTTTTTGTTTGGTTGACCACTTCGTATCACTATGACTTTTTAACGTAACTTTAAGTTTGCCCATTAAAACTTGTCATCTAAGAGGCGTTTTAATTTATATTTCCTAAAAGTTCCGTTTACGCTTTTATTATTCTCCTTTTATATTCGACTTATATCTCGATTTTTATTTTCACCAGGGGTTCAATTCTTAAATTCATTCGCAAGAGAAATATTGCAAGTTGATTAGTTAATGGACCTGCGCCCAGTTTCACCAACCCCTGCGAATACACCTCTGCATGGATTTTGCGCAACTTAAAAAGTTTTGACTGAGTATTTCATAAAGAATATTTGTAATATATATTTGTGTTAGTAATATAGTAATTAAAATAAATAAATTTTTCAAGAAAGACTCTATTTTTATATTCGACAACGTCGTGACAATTCGACCATTAGTTTTGGTCAGATTAATCGTCAAAACTTTTTCGATCATGGGTTTTGATCGTTTCTAAATTGATTTAATCTTTGATACTTTTACATTAAGCATCTCATTATTACCACAGACGCGCGCTTCGCGCGCGCTATTCACCTTTAACATTATGCTATTACTATTACACTATTAACTCTTTGATACACACAACTGTCAAAATATTCGATGACAGCTGCAAATGAAGTAAGCGCAGCGAGAGAACCAAGGCAAAGAAAAATAAAATTGTAACCTTCATATATAAGTAATAAAATGTTTATACATTAAATCAAGTGTTATTTTTTTCTGGGAGGGAAGGATCGCCGATACAGCTCTTTGCCAAGGACGCGAGGAATCTTAAATGCGCCTCTGAATTCATGCTAGTTTTGAATAAATTTGCAAATATAATACGCATGCTAGTTTTTATTATCAGACTTTCTTTAGCATTTTCGATCGGTTTTTTGTACATTATTAAATTAATATTTTTATGACGCTGTTATTCAATTTATTCTACGCAAATTATAAATAATTGTGTTTAATAAAAGCGAGATTTAGATTACTTGGACTAATAAGACATCTATTATTAGCTTATTTAACAAATGCAGATCTTGGAAATGTAAATAATAATTGTTTAAGAGGAGAACCAAAGCGTCATAAACGACGCAACGACGCAAAAATAAGTGTTTGCACGTGGAAATGCAAATTGTCGTTTTTTAACACAATAAATTACTTATATACCGGAAATGATTCTGTTTATCTGTTATGTAAGATATTTTATTCAGTTCCCTCAGTCCCCGAATAATTATGTACACAGCCAGTAATATTGTCAGTAATATACCTTTTTTAAAAAAAGGTAAAAAAAGGCGCCAAGTACACGCGCAATGTATGTTGTACTCTCGACTCGGGGCAATTTATCCGAGCCGGATGGACCGGATAAATAGCTCCTCGTCTGCCTGTCGCTTGAGCGGCAGCCTCGATGAATTCTTACCCTCCAACTTGGAGGGGTGTCCAAACTCAGGATTCTCAAGGGACCTCACGCTGTCGCGTCGTTCGTCCACTCAACAGCACCAGGGATAGCCCTCGTTGGTGCAGCGCATACAAGTCTCAACTCTCAGAGTCACAATCGATCTTAAGAATGCGAAACCAAATATGCTCCACCGCAGCCACTTTTTATCTTTAATAATCCTCATAAATTATTCTCCTGCATATATGAAAGTTGAGATTAGTCTCACAAGATATCATTAACTGCTCCATGTACAAAAAATGAAAGAAATTAAAAAAATATAAAAAGTATACTTACAGTATATAATAATTAATTTTTTGTATATTTTATATTATTAAACATGATGCGTAAGGAAAAAGAATTGAGTGAAACAGAATGTCAGGCTTGACAGCTTGATATATTATGTTATAAATATTAACGCTCTTATATTTCTGTCTTAAAAGCGAAGAATTATATGTAAGCGAGAAATGTAAAAATGTAGAGAATATGTAAACGCAGAATTTACGTATATTTGTAAAACTTGATGCAATTTAATAATTTTTACTTACTACAAATATAAAAAAAAATTTTGGATATAAGTAAACCAATAAATACTTTTAGAGTATTATTGGATTTTACGTTATATTAATAAAATTTATCGTAATTTAATCTATTTCTATAATAGCAAAAAATGCATACCTCTCTTCTTTATAAAAAAAATTTAACGAATATGTATGCGTTAATTAAAATGTGGTATATAATTTTTATTATGCATGCACGCAAACAATATTCAGAAATCCATTGTTATTCTGTAGTTGTTTGTAAAATTTAATTCTGTTAAATTATAGTACATGAAAGTAAGTTAATTAGCTATTCAAAATACGATTCTCACGACGATATCTCTCACTAGTATGCAAATGTTTAACAAAAGTTCAAAGTAACAGTAATGGAATTCATAGGAGGTAGGGATGTTCTTGTTATAAAGACCGCCGTTTTCAGCTGTCTCGTCTTTTAGTTGCGAGTCGTTACCGAACCAGTTAATGAACTCGTTAAGTTCTCTATAATAAAATACATTATAAATACAAATTGTTTCTGTACAGTGAAAATTATTAACAAAATTAATTATAAATATCTGTCATAATTGAAATAATTGAAAAATCTCACAATTGATGAGATAATATTTCGACAACTAACTTCAGCAACATTGTTTTTTTTCTTCGTATTGACGGAATTAGAAGGTAATCCTCAGAACAATGTCTGCGGCGAAATCAACCAAGAAGAATTACAAAGCACCTGAACCTGGCGAAGAAATCGTTATCTCTGGTATTGCCGGTAGATTTCCGGAATCCAAAAATGTGGAAGAGTTCAAAAACAATTTACTGAATAAGGTAGACATGATCACGGATGATGATTGCCGCTGGAAATTAGGTGATTAATAGATCAGAATAAATAAAAAAGTTTTACTTACCATAAATATAAATAAACATATTGTTATTAGCATTAATATATGCCAAATGTTAAATCTCTTACGCAGATATATATATAAGTATGTTTTACATTCTTTTCCTATAAAATAATATCAAATAATACATGTATATATAAATTTACATATAATTTTATGTTAATTTTTCTATCTAAAATATATGTAAAACGTAGAGATACGTATAAATCTTAGAAAATTGTGCAAATTAGAAATTTGCACTTGGTTTTCTCATCAAATTGAGGTGTGCGATTTAGAAATTTGCACATAGCAAAGTCACAATTTTGAATTGAGAGAGTAGGAAATTAGCAAATTGAATCCACAACGTATTGCTACGCGCTCAAAGCTTCTCCATGAGGAATCTTGTATTTTATTAGATGCATAATTTTTAGTTTGGCTTTCTCATAGAGGAAGCATTTTGCGCATAGCAATACGTTGTGTATTACGTTGTGTCCTACTTTCTCAATTCCAAATTGTGACTCTGCTTTGTACAAATTTCCAAATCGCACACCTCAATTTGATGAGGAAGCCAAGTACAAATGTCTAATTTGTACAATTTTTTTTTAAACTTTTTCATAAAATTTACAGGCTGCATCTTCTTCTGCTTCTTTCCTGAAAATCTATCTACCTCTATTCTTTTTAACTTTCTTTAATTATACTTTTTCGTTTATATTAATTTTGTTTCGAAATAAACCAAATGTATTCCGAAGAGTCTAATAAATCAAATCTTAAAGTATTATATATGAAATAGGGGTAGAAAAGACTGAAAAATATAATAAAATTAGAAATAGATCGATATCTCCAAATTTGCGGAAGTTAGAACAACCACAAACATTTCTACCAAAATTCTAAATTTTATTTTAAAAAAAACCGCTTTACCGATCATCGCCAAATTCAATCTCAACCTTCCTTACATGATACTCTATCGATTAAAAAAAAAACATCCCATCAATATCTCAAAAATTACGGAAGTTATACCATAAAACAAAAAAAAGATACACACACACATACATACATACACACAGACATTTTGTTCAAACGTGATTTTTCGACGTTTTAGAACATAAGCAACCCATTGGCATCGAAAACTCAAAAAACAATTTTTACTTTGGTCTTTTCTACCCTTATCCCAATCAGCAGACAATATTTTTTAAATGTTTTTTAAATATTTTTTTTTCAGTATTTATACGTTGTTACAGTTTATTGTACAAATAATATTTATTTAATGTTTATTAAATGTTTATTTTACATTAATTATTAATTTAAAATTATGATTTAGAAAAAACATTTATTTAACGTTTATTTAATATTTAGGTCACATTAATTATTTGTTTGCAATAATATTTTTTAAAAACATTTATTTCACATTTATTTAACATTTATTTAATATTTATTTTACATTAATTATTTATTTAAAAAAATAATTTTAAAAAATATTTATTTAACGTTTATTGATTAATATTTATGTCATATTAATTATATGTTTACAATAATAATTTCTAAAAACATTTATTTCACATTTATTCAACTTTAATTTAACATTTATTTTACATTATTTATTTATTTAAAATAATAATTTAGAAAAAATATTTATTTAACGTTTATTTAATATTTATGTCACATTAATTATTTGTTTGCAATAATAATTTTTAAAAACATTAATTTCACATTTATTTAACATTAATTTAATATTTATTTTACATTAGGGTAGACCGGGGCACGTTGTCACATTTTGTTCAATATTTTTTGTATTTTTACATTCAATATTTGAGAGTACTTTGATATGCCAAAATTTCGAGTGAACCCTCAGCTTCAATTGGACAGTATTGAATTTTGTGTGATTGTTACTCTACAGTTGTTACATAACAATAAATAACGACAGGTCGCTTGTGACAACGTGCTCCGTGACCGGGGCACCGTGACCACATCAAATGTGATTGCATGCAAAATGTTATCCAAACTGAATTCAACGTAAATATCAATATATTATAGTGCGCTGCAATGTAAAAAAGTAAAATCCTTCACAGAAACATTTATTTTATTTCAAAAAAGTACAAAAAGCACGAAGTTTTCGTTTTAATCTAAATACAAGAATTCCACTCGAATGCGCAACTTATTGATACACATTTAACAGCAAGACGAATTACTTTTAGATCGACTACTGCGGCTCTCGCAGTTTTCCGTTTGTAGGAGCGCACCATATCCCAATTGCACCTATGACATTAAAATTCGTGACAACGTGCCCCGAGGGCATTTTTTTACTCCAAACAGCCTCATGGCCGACACGTTTTGAGATATTCATAAGGTTAGGTATTGCACGCGGTAGGTAAAAGTACATACTTTAAGATAATATAAAGGTCTATTCTGAAAAAACACAAGCTTCATATCCAGTACATTGAATATTAGACAATAAAATTTTACTTACGGTCGCAAAAAACTTTCAAATTGATTTTACGTCAACACAGCTGGAGCAATCTCAACACTGTAAACATACCAAAAATGGGCATACACTAACACGTTTTGGGAACAACGGGTGTTGTCCTCTGATTATTAGTTTTTTAAATAAAGCCGATGTGACAACGTGCCCCGTGTGACAACGTGCCCCGGTCTACCCTACTTATTCACTTGCAATAATAATTTGAAAAAACATTTACTTAATATTTATTTGACATCCCGGGTGAATTTTGTAATGAGCCGGCACTGGTTTCTGACATTCACCGGACCTTAAGAAATATTATATATATCCAATTCAAAATTTTATTACTCTTTTTAAACTGAATTTGTTTCTTAAGATGATTTTTGAAAAATTATAAATTTGCGCTGGTTATACCATATGTAGACTGTATATGTATAACACTTCATTAAATTAAGAAGTAGTCTACCACGTAAGGCAGTTGGCTCACGATCCAGAGGTCCCGAGTTCGAATCCCACCAAGGTAAGTGTTTTTTTCAGATTTTTCAGATACGAGAAAATATTTATAATCATAGTAGAACTGCATCTGCATCTTAAGAAACAAAGTTAAAAAATAATAATAAAATTTCGAAATAAATAATTTTTTTTGTCGTTAAAATAAACGTTTTTTAAACACTAAAAAAATGTCTTTTTAAACGTTAAAATAAACGTTTTTAAACATTAAAAAAATATCTTTCTAAACGTTAAAATAATATTTCTTAAACGTTAAAATAATATTATTTTAAACGTTAAAAAAAATGTTTTTTTAATGAAAAAAAGGGAACTTATCCCATTATTTTTAACGTTTTTAAAAATGTTTGAAAAATGTTTTTTAAATGTTTTTTAAAAACATTTTTTAAATATTATTTTGCTGATTGGGATTTCATATATAATTCTTTTAAATTCGGTTGATTAGACTTAGCTTTATATGCGATCAAAAGTCCATATATGAAGTTTATGAAAACAAAGCTTCCTCTATGAGGAAGCAATAATACAGATATATAATACATATAATAATTATATATATATATATATATATATATATATATATATATATATATATATATATATATATATATATATTACAGTTAAATGTGTCTATTTTTATTCTACTTACGTAATTAAAACTCTTACGATGGATATGATGATTTATTATGTTTTTATGAATGCCAACAGAACATCCAGATATTCCTCAGCGTACAGGAAAGATTAACGATATTGGCAAATTCGACGCCCTGTTCTTCGGGGTCCACTTCAAACAGGCCCACACGATGGATCCGATGTGCAGAATGTTACTGGAGCATGCTTACGAAGCCGTCGTTGACGCGGGAATTAATCCAAAGCAATTGCGTGGGTCGCGAACCGGCGTTTTTGTGAGCGCGAGTTTCTCAGAATCTGAAAAGACCTGGTTTTACGACAATATACAGGTACGTTAGTATCATGTCAGTATTAATGCGCGTCAGTATATTACGTAACAATAGATAGACGAGTTAAAAAGAATATAGGGATTCACTTTGTCAATCTAAATTTGGATGCGAAAGGAATTTCAAAGATCAGAAATTTCACATTTCTGCGAAATTTATAATTACTCACCTGATTATTGCTAAAAATAGAATAGAAAAATGTAGGAGGCGAAAATGTTAGCAATTAAAGTAAAAAATTATTTTCTATTCTTAATTTTCTTGTGATGATTAGGTAAATGGCTTTGGAATTACCGGATGCAGCAGAGCTATGCTGGCAAATAGAATTTCCTACTGGTTAGGAGTGACTGGACCATCTTACAATCTGGATACCGCCTGTAGTTCGACCTTGGTCGCGTTGGAGCACGCTTATCGGTGCTTGCGAGACGGCCAATGCGACTCCGCTATCGTGGGCGGATCGAATCTGTGCCTTCATCCCTACCTATCATTGCAATTTTCTCGTCTCGGTACGATTCCTCGTCCTTGATTACGTAAAAAAAAAAAGAAAACTCACGTTTCCTTGTAAATATTTATCTCGAAAAAATCTAAGCACTAGTATTTTTATTTCCAAAAAATTATAACCGAAGTGATACACATCACAAAATTATGTTACCTTATCAAAAAAGAGTCGCGCTTTAAGTGATCTTTTACAATTACAAAAAAGAAATGATATCTCTGTAAATTACAGCGCCAATTACAGAGAGAACATATATATTGCCTCAAAAAATAATTGTTGCACTACTTTAAAAAATCTTTACATTGTGTTAATTAGAAAAAGAATGTATGATAACAATTTTTAAGATTAAAAAATTTTATTTAAATTTAACAAGGGAATACAAGATATTTAAATACAAAGTTTACATGTGTATTTTTTAGTGGTCACAAAGAATTACAGAGGTAACAGTACAAAATAAAAATATTTTATTAAAATATTTAATCCAACGAGAGAATACAAGGTATTTAAATACAATGTTTATATATGTTTTTTTTAATAGAATAAAAGATTTAATCACAAAGAATTACAGAGGTAACAGTACAAAATAAAAATATTTTATTAAAATACATAAATTTTTCTTGTAAAAAAACTTGGCGCTGCTAGACCTCGAAATTGTAAATAAGGACAATAAATAAAAATAATTCAGAGAAGAATGCGACAGAAGTAAAGTAAATGATTATCAGCGTGGTGTGTATGTGCGAGCGAGTGATATGGGTGTGTGTGACGATGGCGAATAATGCGGCTTGTAATTAAGTACGGGATAAGTTTATTTATTTATTTACAATTTCGAGGTCTAGCAGCGCCAAGTTTTTTTACAAGAAAAATTTATGTATTTTAATAAAATATTTTTATTTTGTACTGTTACCTCTGTAATTCTTTGTGATTAAATCTTTTATTCTATTAAAAAAAACATATATAAACATTGTATTTAAATACCTTGTATTCTCTCGTTGGATTAAATATTTTAATAAAATATTTTTATTTTGTACTGTTACCTCTGTAATTCTTTGTGACCACTAAAAAATACACATGTAAACTTTGTATTTAAATATCTTGTATTCCCTTGTTAAATTTAAATAAAATTTTTTAATCTTAAAAATTGTTATCATACATTCTTTTTCTAATTAACACAATGTAAAGATTTTTTAAAGTAGTGCAACAATTATTTTTTGAGGCAATATATATGTTCTCTCTGTAATTGGCGCTGTAATTTACAGAGATATCATTTCTTTTTTGTAATTGTAAAAGATCACTTAAAGCGCGACTCTTTTTTGATAAGGTAACATAATTTTGTGATGTGTATCACTTCGGTTATAATTTTTTGGAAATAAAAATACTAGTGCTTAGATTTTTTCGAGATTTTTCGAGATACAAAGATTACGTCTACCACTTGTTACTTAGGTTTTTTCGAGGTATAATACTACCACTTTCTTTTTTTTTCGAGGTAACAACATATACACTACTATGCGTGTACTTGGCGCCTTTTTTTACCTTTTTTTTAAGAAAGGTAATTTTGTACAGATATCACGCCTTTTTGTAGTATTACGCATTTTATAAACAGCATGTACAGGGTAAAGCTATTTGGAGGTATAATACTACCACTTTGTTTTTTTCGAGGTAACAACATAATACATATACACTACTATGCGTGTACTTGGCGCCTTTTTTTACCTTTTTTTTTAAAAAGGTAATTTTGTACAGATATCACGCCTTTTTGTAGTGTTACGCATCTTAATCTGAAGTTTTTAATAATATCTTACAAACAGTATGTACAGATTGTAAAGCTCTATAAGCCGTATATATTTTGCGATACAAGACATAATCGTAATCTAGCTTGAATAATGCTAATAATATAAACACATTAAGTACTACTTGGATTTTATTAATTTAAAATTAATAATACTACTACTTAGTTTTTCCGAGGTAACCATGCGTGTACTTGGCGCCTTTTTTTACTTTTTTGAAAAATAAAATTTACCTCTTTTTCTTACCTTTGTTTTCTTAATTTCGTTTAAATTTAAGACGTAGTATCATCCTTGATATCTATGTTTCTTTACATAAACTCGATTTTTACGCACAAATCTTTGTTAATACAACGATTTAACTTTATAACTTATCTTCTAATATAACTTATCTTCTAATATAAGAAATCAATAGTTTGTAGCTTTTTAATGAACCGTAATCTTCAACACGTGGCTTCTCTCCAACACGTTGCTTCTCTCGGAAATTTTGCTCTTATAATATTCCGCTACGTGCCCTACGAGCGGAGATATTGCGACGCAAAGTCTAAATGTGAAATTTTTTTTATTAAGATACGTCGTCTACTCATCACTCATGCCATGCTATTATTTCATTGGCTGGAATCGTGTCCTTTTCACTTTTTCGACACTGGCGGTGCTGCTAGAATCGCCAGTTTCGATGTATACGTGTGTGTGTACTGCGCGCAGTGCAGACAGTGCGTTTAGCGCGCTGTCATCAGCTGTCACAGTCACATACATAACCTATAACACGGTAGTGTCCCGCGTCAAGTTCGCGCTATAGTTTTTTGTCGTCGGCAACCTGGGACACGTAGACATCGAATTCAAAGTATTAATACACCTAGACACCAAAAACTACGGAGCGCATTATCTGGACGTCATCATCGGCAACCTGGGACACGTAGACATCGAATTCAAGGTATTAATACACCTAGACACCGAAAACTACGGAGCGCATTATCTGGACGTCGTCATCGGCAACCTGGGATACGCAGACATCAAATTCAAAGTATTAATACACCTAGACGTCGAAAACTACGGAGCGCACTATCTGGACCTCGTTGTCGGCAACCTGGGACACGTAGACATTGAATTCAAGGTATTAATACACCTAGATACCAAAAACTACGGAGCGCATTATCTGGACGTCGTCATCGGCAACCTGGGACACGTAGACATCGAATTCAAAGTATTAATACACCTAGACACCGAAAACTACGAAGCGCACTATTTGGACCTCGTCATCGGCAACCTGGGACACGTAGACATCGAATTCAAAGTATTATTACACCTAGACGTCGAAAACTACGGAGCGCACTATCTGGACCTCGTCATCAGCAACCTGGGATACGCAGACATCAAATTCAAAGTATTAATACACCTAGACACCGAAAACTACGGAGCGCACTATCTGGACCTCGTCGTCGGTAACCTGTATATCGACTCGATGGATTTATTCGCTGGGTTGATAATAATAATAATATATATAATAATATTATAATAATATTATTTATTATCAAGATTATTTGATCAAGAGACACGGTACCTAATTTACTTAAATATAAAAATCTTCCTCCTGACCGATAAGTCTATCGACCTATAATTTACCTACCTACTAGATCGATAATAATGCGCGCACAATATCAAAACTGGCGATACTAGCACCGCCACCGCCAGTGGCGAAAAAGTGAAAGTGACGTTTTCTCTGATCACGTGATATTCTCTGATCACGTGATATATATATCGGCGTCAGTAGAAGGAGTATCTTAATATAAAATTTTCACATTTCGACTTTTGCTCGCAATATCTCCGCTCGTAGGGCACGTAGCGGAAAAATGAAAAGAACGGACCCCCCCCAAATCGACCCCAAGCTATCGATCAAGCCTATTTAGAACTTGATCCGTTCACTCGTTATCGAGATCTCAACATCTCGAGTACTTGCAAATCGTCGCGTCGCGTAAAAGAGTCACGGTTGGTCTCGCTCCGCGTGTACTTGGCGCGAGACACTACCGTGTCTCTTGATTCTAAGCAGAATCCTAAATAAAAAGAAAATTATACTATTATTAATTAGGTAATTACGTGCAAACGGGTTTGCATTCAAAATGCAATACGATTCTTTTTATTAGTTCTAATGTAAGTAATGTAGATAATGTAAGTAATATGTAAAGTATCAATAGTAAGAAGCATACATTACTAATATTTATAATATAAATCATACATATATAGGATGTAATCCTAAAAAAAATTTATAATATAACAATTCTAATAATAAGTCGAAAAGATAAAGTAAGATTTTTTAAATAAAAAGTTTCGTTCTCAAGATAATCAATGAATACCGTACAAAGAATTGAGAATATAATAGGTGATTATTTTCGTATATTTTATGGTAATGATGATTGCAGGGGTTTTGTCGCCTGATGGTCGCAGCAAAGCGTTCGATGCCGACGCGGATGGCTATGCTCGCAGTGAGACGATTTCCGTCATATATCTGCAGAAGGCGAAGAACGCGAAACGGATCTACGCCACGGTGGTCTACGGCAAAACAAACTGCGACGGTTACAAGGAACAGGGCATCACGTTTCCGTCGAGCCTGATGCAAAGCAACTTGCTGAAAGAGTGCTACGACGATTGTGGCTTATCGCCGAACGATCTGTCCTATCTAGAATGTCACGGTACCGGCACTAAAGTCGGCGATCCCGAGGAGCTCAACGCGATTGAGAAAGTCATCTGCAAAGAGAGAACTGCGCCTTTGTTGATCGGTTCTGTTAAGTCGAATATGGGTCATCCCGAGCCCGCTGCCGGTCTGTGTCAAGTTATCAAGGTAATTCTTTTTTAAAGAAATATCGCGTTTACAATGTTTAACAATGTTAACAATCCTTTTGCAAATCTCTAGAAACGAGAAAGGTAAAGTTAATTAAATATTTTTCGATTTTTCGACGAAGGAATACTATATACACATATTGATTTATATTTTTAGACGATGAACTATCTTAGTTGTGGATAATTCTTTCAGAGCTAGCAAAAAAAGTAGCTATATAAATCCCAATTTTAATTTAGCGATTAGCTTTCTGTTTTATTTCTTAAGTAGATTCGTAATGTAGATAATTTTTTTGAATCCAAATTCACTGATTTGGATAAATTCAACAAGTTTTTGAATATTAAGATTCGAATTATTCAAATTTTTCAGATATTAATACTTCAATAATAAGATAAGTTGACAAATTAATTATTCAGGTACTTGAATTCTAGCAAATTGGCATTATATTTATAATTCCCACTAAAATTCTTTAATTCTTCCGGATTAAAACTAGCTAGAATTGTTACAAACGACTGTCCAACGTCTATATCGCGTAGATGCGTACCAGTTCTTGTTCAAGTAGTTAAGCTAGTATGGCAACAACTACAAATGTATATACTGTAATAGCTTTGTTCTCGTCCGATTACTGAAGTCAAGCAACGTTGGACACGGTTAGTACTTGGATGTGACGTTGGCATCTAATTTTTTTTTTATATTCCTTTCATTACAGCAAGAAATCTCTCTCTATATATAAATGAATGTATGTTTTTCCGCTATGCAAATCTACAGTTTTCGAATTAGAACAACCAAATTTTGTATATACTATCTCATGATACTCTTAGGCCGTAGACGTATTTTGAGAACCGCATCATTACCGATTTTTTGGCAAACCAGTTCCAAAATTTTTCTAATGTTTGTCTGTCTGACTGCGAACTACTCACTCATTAATGGACCGATTTTCTGGAAACCGGTGCCAAAATTTGTCTAATTTGTCAGGAATGGTGTCGATGAGTTTCATTTTTCATTAATCCAAAATTTGTTTAATTTTTCGGGGATGGCAACGATTGATTTCATTTTTCACGAAAATGTTTTTTTGGGCAACTCGTTCCAAAATTTTTCTAATGTCTGTCTGTCTGTCTATCGGATGGTGTCGATGAAGAATAAATTAATATATGAGAAAATTAAAATTAAAATTAAAAAAATAAAAAAGGAGCCCCCATACAAAATTACCTTAAAAAAGTCTTTTTTTTTTCAAAACAAAATTTTGGGGGGCTAAATATTACTATTCGGAGAAAACATCGTCTACTGTCTGATAAATTAGCCCGTAGAGGGTTTTGGGAAGAGGTCGAAGCAAAGGGAAAAGATCTGCTGGAAAAGAATGTTTATTAGCATCAGTTGCGTTTAGAATTTGATGATTAATTTAATTTGTAATATTATTATTCTATCACAGTTTTCAAATTATAGAATAGCCAAATTTGGTATACTATCTCATGATACTCTAACTTAGACCGTAGCGGGTTTTGGGAAAAGGTCTGAGCCCGGGGACAAGGGGCCCCCATACAAAATTGTTTTAAAAAAGTTCCTTTAAAAAAAAATTTTTTTTTTGGTGGTGAATATTACTATTCGGGGAAAAGAAGAAAGAGCTTTTTCGCCCGCGCTTCGCGCGGGCTCAAAAGCTAGTAGAATATAAATGTTTTACTATAATTAATTCTTATAAATTTAACTTTGTCAAAATCTTCTTAAAATAAAGAAAATTTTATTACTTATTTAATATTTTCTAGAATCTTAATATCCAGTCGGATTTATCCGAATAGTAACAAAAATTAATTGTATTTAGCTCTAGTTTTTTAAATCCTAATTAAAATCGTTGCCAATATTGCAAGTATTCGAATATTTGACTGAAAGAAATAAACAAGAAATAACTTTTAGGTTTATGGCATATTAATTCAATAAGCAACATTTACCACAGATAATAATAGCAATGGAAACTGGAATAATTCCACCTAATTTACATTACAACCGACCACGAGAAGGTTTGAAAGCTCTCGAAGATGGCAGAATCAAGGTCATCACCGAGCAGACACCATGGGATGGTGGTTACGTGGGTATTAATTCCTTCGGTTTTGGAGGTGCCAATTGCCACGTCGTATTGAAATCTTATTCGAAAAAGAAGATCAACAATGGAGCACCATCTGATAATTTACCGAGACTCGTAACAGTATCTGGACGTACGGAGGACTCTATTAAAGTATTCTTAAACGATGTAAGTAAAAACTGGTAAAGAATCAAAACGTTGAGAGAAAGATCATATAAAAATTAATTAATACAAAACATAGAAAATGTAATGAAATAGATCAGTCATAGATTAATAATGGAAAATTGGAAAATTTATATCTTTAAATATGCTTACATGAAGTTCGACAGATTTCTTTAAAGAAAAATCGACAGAGAACGAAATGTTCATCGAAACATTCCCTATCGATTGGATTTGTTATAGATTCATGGAAAAATTTATTTTTATCTTTTCGTAGATCGAAAGACATCCGGTAGATATTGAATATATCCGCCTGCTGCACGACATTCACTCTGAGGATATCCAAGGGCATCTGTATCGAGGCTACACAATAGTCGGCTCGAAAAAAACGGAGCATATCCCAAAGGAAACAGAAAATTATTTGGGAACTACGAGACCAATTTGGTTCGTATTTTCCGGTATGGGATCGCAGTGGCCTGGCATGGGTGCGTATCGTGTTAAATCCTTTTTGATTTCTAAAAATGAAAATGATATATTTTATCCTGATACCTTTTTGTTTATTCGACTTGTTGAATTGTTCTAAATAGGTACCGATCTGTTGAGATTCCCCGTCTTTGCCGAAGCTGTTAGAAAATGCGACGCCGTCTTACGACCGCGCGGTGTAGATATCATTGATATACTGACAAATAAAGACAAATCTACTTTTGACAATATTTTGCATTCGTTTGTGGGTATCTCGACAGTACAGGTGAGCAGTATATAATCATGCGACACACATTCCCGATATCATTGGTATAATAAAAATGAAATTTTTTTTAAATTAAAAATGTCAGATATTAAAATAATTAACAAAATTATTATTAATTAATAATAAATTATACAATGAGACATATTAATATTTTTATATAAAAAATTATATATATTTAATTTTTTTAAAGTAAGACTAGAATGACTAGATATTACTTTAGTTAACATTATTTTAATTAAGAATTTATAATTAAGATTTTAAGCGTGTAATATCATTAATTAAATTTGAGAGGTTTCTTATTATTCTTCATCGTATTCTACTAATATAATATGAATTTTATAGATTGGTCTGGTCGATCTCCTCACATCGGTGGGCATCGTACCGGATAATATTATTGGTCACTCCGTCGGAGAGCTCGGTTGCGCTTACGCAGACGGATGCTTCACCACCGAACAAATGATCTTATCAGCGTACTCGAGAGGTTTAGCGTCTATCGAAACTAAAGTAATTTTTGGTTCGATGGCGGCTGTTGGTCTTGGCTACGAGGACATCAAAGATATGTGCCCACCCGACATCGAAGTGGCTTGTCATAATGCTGCTGACAGTAGCACCATTAGTGGACCCGCTGAATCAATGAAAGAATTTGTCGCCCAATTGCAGGTTCTATTATTTTCTAACTTACTGTTTTTTTTTTATAAAAAAATTCTTCTGATCTGTATTGATAAAAAATATAACATAGATATATGCAAATTTATTTTTATTATTTTAAACGGATTTAAATGTGATATTTTAACAATGCAAAACGCGACGCTAAAACAATTTCCAGCGTGTTAATTATAAAATCTAACAATACACGCGACATTTGTGTACGTATATGACATTTTCATTGTGGTTTTATTTATCACGTTTTTGAATTATAAATATTTCCCAACTGTATTTTTTTTTTTTTATATTTGTTCCAACTAAGTTTACGTACATTTAACCAGGCTAAGAAAATCTTCGCGAAGGAAGTGCCGTGCAGCAACATACCCTATCACAGTCGTTACATCGCGCCCGCCGGGCCAAAACTTCTGGCTTATCTGAACGAGATAATTCCTCAACCGAAGCCACGTAGCCGGAAATGGGTGAGCTCGTCTGTACCGCGCAACAAATGGTCCACCGCGTCTGCCAAGTTGTCGTCCGCCGAATACCACACTAACAATCTTTTGAGTCCCGTACTATTCGAGGAAACGGCGCGTATGATCCCGAAGGATGCCGTGACCATCGAAATCGCACCCCACGGTCTACTGCAAGCTATCCTGAGACGATCCCTCGGCCCGGGAGTCACAAATATCGCGCTCACCCAGCGCGGTCACAGAGATAACGTCGAGGTTTTCCTGCAAGCAATCGGCAAGCTCTACAATGCAGGATTACAGCCGGATATTGCGAGTCTCTATCCGCCCATCGAGTATCCAGTTAGCTGCGGTACCCCAATGATCTCACCTTCTGTTAGGTGGGTTTGCAGAAATCATCTAAATTATTTTAAATGTTTGGTTATCTGAAATAAAACAAGAATTCTTTTCTAATATATTAAAATGTAACTGTCCTTCGATCATTACTCTTACAAAGTTCCAATTAACAAGAAAAATGAAGGACAATTGCACGAAAATTATTTTGAGAATCCTAAGTATAAGTTAATAATTAAGTAGAATATTAATTAAGTAGAATATTAAGTTTTATTGAGAGATTAACATAATAAACTGAAATAAATGATTTGATTTCCTTCAAGATGGGAACACACTGACGACTGGTACGTAACGTCGTATAAGACGCAAGAGAAGATCACTTCCGGAGAGAGAGTCGTTTCTTTGTCGGTAGCTGACGAGACTTATGAATATATGACCGGTCATGTTATCGATGGGAAGAATTTAATACCCGCTATAGGATACCTTGCTATGGTTTGGGAAAGTATTGGTATGTTGCATGGGCAAATGCACACAGAGCTATCGGTCATCTTCGAAGATGTCAGCTTCATCCGTGCTACCCATCTACCGAAAGTAGGCGAAATTAACTTAACAGTGATGGTTCAAAAAGGTATTCTCGATGTTTCTATTCATACAAAACATACAGAGTACTACCGTGATTAACAATCATTGCCATTTTATCGACATGTCTTAACTTACATATCAATTGCATTTAACAATTTATAGTTCCAATACAAAGTCATGGCAACAATCGCATTTAATTATATCTTATATAGGATGCATAATATTTCATTTTTAATCTTAAAAGATTTAATCTTTTTGATTGCTGCTCGAAATTTTCATGTGATCAAAAAATCCAAATTTCAAGACTGAATTTTAAATTGTTCGAACTGTGCAAGCCTGAAGTTTGTATATTCAAACATTTGTATATGTTCTCATTAATTATATTTTAATTAATTAATCGCGATAATTATTTCTGCAGGTACTGGAAGATTCGAGATAACGGAAAATGGTGCTGCAGTTGTGACTGGATTGATTCGAGTCGTGAAGAACCCTGCGCAAGAAAAGATACCTGTTGCGCTTTTGCCAGAAGATGACGACGAGGAAGAAGTTATGAATACTAAGGATATATATAAAGAGCTAAGATTGCGGGGATATCAATATTCAGGCATTTTCCGTTCCTTAAAAAGCGCATCTTTGTCAGGGAAGAAGGGACACATTGCTTGGAGGAGTAATTGGGTAACGTTCCTCGACAACATGCTACAGATGATGATTCTTGGAATGAAAACGAAAAATTTATACGTACCTACGAGAATACAAAAGATCGTGATTGACACCAAACTTCACCAGCAGGAAGTCCGAAATCAAGATTCAGAAGACAAACGTAAGTTTATAAGTACATTTCGTTTTTCAACTTGGTAAATATTTCACGAGGTTTGTTCTTGCATAAGAAGATTAACTAAGATTAACTACATTTCTTAATTCAAATTATAGCGTGGGCTAGCAATGAATTTTTAATCGTTGTCAATATAATTTATATGTGTGACTTTTGTTCATTTTTCCGTATGGATCAAAATAATTTTTTTGCTGCCACCTTTTAAAGAAATTTAAATTAGAGATATTTTGTAAAATATTTTTCAATAACGTGCTGAACTTTCAACTTCACACACTTTTTATACATATAAATGTATTTAAAAAAGTTATATACTATAAGCAATATTAACTCGCAATCTTAATGAGAAATATTATGTATAATATTATGTATAATCGATAATTATTTAATTGTTGTTTAAATAAGTCAAAATTATAAATTGTTTTCTCTATTACTCTTATCATAATTCTTACGTTAATAAATCTAATATGACCATTATAATTACACGTATATAAATACTGCACTTTTTCGATGCAGAATTCCCCGTACACGTGTACAAAGAATGGGAAACCATATTATCAGGGGGAGTCGAAATCCGTGGTGTCAAGGCTACGGCTATACCTCGCCGACTGCCAGCTGGCGACCCAATCCTCGAAGAATATAAATTCGTGGCTCATCGCGATAGAGCGCAAACATCCCTGAAGGAGGCGACCAGATTGTCTACGCAGATCGCGCTCGAATATCATCAAGCTATTCATGTGAAGACCATCGAGTTGATCGACGACTCCGACAATGTGACAGCGGATAAATTAGTATCACCGATGCTTACTGAGATTCTGGGCGATTTGCCTTTAATTCAGCCGAAGGTATATTTGTCAGCACCATCTAATCGTTTTGACGACAAATCATTACTTTCGAATGTGATCTCCATGGGTATTAATAATGTGTCTAAAGAAGAGAATATTATGCTTGCCATCGGTATCGAGCTACTATCAAGAGATAAGAAAACACAATTGGAGCAGGTCCTACTGAAACTGAAAAACGACGGTTTTGTATTGACACGAGAAAGATCGTTCAAAGCCGAAAATCTTTCGACATCTTCGAAGCACGAATTACAATTAGACGTGATTCTAGAGAAGACTATTGGCGAAGAGATTATTGTACTTTTAAAGAAGAAGAAGAAACAGCTGATCAGAAAAACGGAAATCATTCATGTTAACAATGATGAATTCACTTGGCTCGAGAAATTGAATTCGTTAATGAATGCGGAAAATGAGACCGCCGACATGAGGATAATACTCGTCAGCGAGGGAGACTTGGAAAGTGGTTTGCTAGGCTTCGTGAATTGCTTGAGAAAGGAACCAGGCGGAGAAATAATCAGAAGCATATTGATACAAGATATAAAAGCTCCTAAGTTTTCCCTACAAAATCCATTATACTTGGAACAGCTTCAACTGGATTTGCCGATCAACGTATTGAGAACGGGAAAGATATGGGGTTCCTACAGACATCAACCGCTACCGAGTCTACAGCCAAAGCTTGTTCGTCATGCGTATGTCGAACAAATGGTATGTAGCAATACGTAAGAAAACATACCGTATTCTGAAACATCTTGCATAGATGTATGTACACACATATATTTATACATTATTATTACTTTTATACGCAGTTATATAATATTATATATTATAGTATTATATATAATTACTCCATTTTTGTATAATATATATCTTTAAAATATAGATACCTGGTGACTTAAGCTCGCTTCGTTGGATCCAGGGCTCTATACAGCCTGATATTAAGGATAAAAAAGATCTGGTTTATGTAGTGTACTCGCCTCTCAACTTTAAAGACATCATGATAAGCACAGGAAAACTCGCTATGAATAATAACACATTGCGTATGCAACAATTCGACGAAAGCACAGTTGGCTTCGAGTATGCTGGTATCGATACCGCTGGTCGTCGCGTGATGGGACTTTTCTACCAAAAGTAATAATCTTATTAAAAATATATTTGTATACTTTACATTTGTAAAATCATACATTGGAGTATCGTTTTTATTATACTTTCATCATTTAGAAAAGGGACATACTACACAATGAAAGTATTAAGTTCTGGCATATTTTCAAAAGTTTATTAACGTATTTAATGATTGGATTATCGTAGACACACGCAAGAGCTTGAAAATTTCGATTTTTGTACGATCAATAAATTTATACTTTTTCAGATGTATAACGAATGTCGTCAAACCCGATAGAAACTTGTGCTGGTACGTGCCTGACAACTGGTCATTGGAAGACGCGGCCACCGTGCCATGCGTGTACGCAACATGCTATATCGCGCTGTATCAGCGTGGCGAGATGAAGAAGGGCGACAAAGTGCTCATTCATTCTGGCACTGGTGGCGTCGGTCAGGCGGCGATACATCTTGCCCTTAATGAAGGCTGCGAAGTGTTCACCACTGTGGGAACGCCTGAAAAACGCAAGTTTATTCGCGAGATGTTTCCGTCGATCCCAGATGATCATATTGGCAATTCGCGCAACACCAGCTTCGAGCAAATGATACTTCAGCAAACGAATGGCGACGGAGTAGATATCGTTTTAAACTCGTTGGCCGAGGAGAAGCTCCAGGCGTCGGTTCGCTGTCTGGCGCAGGGCGGTCGTTTCCTGGAGATCGGCAAGTTTGATCTCGCTGCAAATAATCCCTTGGGAATGATGATCTTCTTGAAGGAAGTCAGTTTCCACGGAATTCAACTCGACAATCTGCTTTTTTCTCCAACAGACGAAAAAAAGACAATGCTGCATGGTATGCTAAACGAGGGCCTGAAAAATGGAGCTATCAAACCGCTCGTTAGAAAAGTCTTTAAAAAGGATGAATTGGAAACGGCCTTCAGATATATGGCGGCTGGAAAACATACAGGCAAGGTAAAAAGAAATGCAGTTGATGACAATCTATTGTAATATTATATTCAAATCTGTTAGGAATTGCTAAAGTAGTGCTAACATTTTGTTTGGGAATAGTCACTTAACGATGCTCCTAAGCTTTGAAAAGAACATTAAATTTATTGTTAGAGTAAATCAAAGTCTGCGAGAAACTAAAAGAAGCAATTAAGACTATGTTACATATCTTTTATAGGTGCTTCTGAAAATTTGCGATGAGGAGAAGGTCCTTGAAAACAAACCTATTTTCGCTGATCCTCGATACTACTGCGACAGTAATAAAACTTACCTCATCCTGGGTGGACTAGGTGGTTTCGGATTGGAACTGGCCGACTGGCTGGTACGCCGAGGCGCTAAAAATTTAGTGTTGACATCAAGAACGGGAATAAAGAACGGTTATCAACGCTTGAAGGTCGAGCTATGGAAATCTTACGGCGTGAACGTGCTTATCATCACGGGGGCAGACGCTTCAAGTCGCAAGGATTGCGAATTTATACTGAATTCCGCGGAGAAACAGGCCCCGGTGGACGCGATCTTCAATCTCGCCGTGGTGCTGAAGGACGGCATTTGCGCGAATCAAACGCCGGTATTATTCGAGGAGAGTTTCAGGGCGAAAGCTTGGGCTACAAAGATGCTGAACGAGCTATCCAGAAGTTTGTGCCCGCAACTTCGGCAGTTCGTAGTTTTCTCCTCGGTTTCTTGCGGCAGAGGGAACGCTGGACAGACGAATTACGGCATGGCTAACTCCGTGATGGAGAGAATTTGCGAGCGCAGAGCGGCGAACGGTCTACCGGGGCTGGCTATTCAATGGGGCGCGATAGGTGAAGTTGGCCTCGTCGCCGAGTGGCAGGATGACAATAAAGAGCTCGTCATTGGCGGTACTTTGCAGCAAAAGATATCGTCCTGCCTTGAGAAGTTGGAGAACTTCTTGTTGCAGGATCGCCCAGTGGTGTCTAGCATGGTGGTAGCGGAGAAGCGTGTAGGTGCTTATGGAGCCACCGACATTGTGGAGGCCGTGGCGAATATAATGAGTAAGATTGTTGTCATTTTAAGATAATCTTTTCTAAAACAAAATCAAAAGAGAGGAATCTATAAATTATCTGCATTACGCAAGAGATAAAATATTAATTCCATGTTTTCAAATTACAAACCGTTTAAGTATATTTTTAGTAGAATCAATATTTCTGGAATATCATATGTGTTATATAATGATATATATAAATGATATATATAAATGATATATATATATATATATATATATATATATATATAAATATATATATATATATATTATTTATATTATTTATTTCTACTATTCCCATTAGATAGATGTCGATTTTAAAAATTAATGCAGAAAAGTTTTTCAAATAAAATTGCATATATATTCTGTCGCGTTGTTCAAGAATATACATCACCACCGATAATACACCAAGTTTAATTACATGTCTCGACACTTTTGCAGGTGTGAAAGATTTGAAGACCGTGGCTCAGAACACGTCGTTGGCCGAACTCGGCATGGACTCGATGATGGCCGTGGAGATTAAGCAAGCACTGGAACGTGAGTACGATGTCTTCCTCACCGCGGAGGACATCCGCAATCTGAACTTTGCCAAACTGGCGGAGATGCGCGATAAGAGGTTGGAACGAAAGAAAGCACAGACTCAACAGGCCGATGAACAGAAAGCCGAGATATCTGGCATTCAATTGTTGATATTTTTGGGTAACGAAGCGTTGTCTGCCGAGACCCAGATGGATTTACAAACTAGGATGAATCCGCGCAAGATCAAAGTGTTCCTCTTGCCGGGTATACAGGGTTGCGGACAGATATTTAATCCACTGGCGTCGAAGATCGAACCTATCGCAACAGCCCTGCAATATGGATTAACACAAACTGGGCGTAACTATACGTCTATACCGGAATACGCCGACATGCTTTTATCAGTACGTATACACAGAAGAGCATAAATAATAAATCAAATTAGATATTTATTCGATATTTCCTTTAACGAATGCTTTTCTTTAATCGAAAAGTGCTCGTCCATGCGGGATGACATACGTTTTATTGAAATTTTCAGTATATCTTACCAAAGGCGGAAGAGCAAAGAGGTTTTGCTATAGTCGCATATTCGTTCGGCTCGTTAATTGCCCTCGAATTAGTGAAACGATTGGAAAAACGAGGTTTGAGTGGTCGATTGGTGCTAATTGACGGTGCTCCTGACATGCTGAAAATGTTTTTAGAGCAATATCTTCCATCCGCTACAGAGGAAGAACTTCAAAATAATATCTTGCTTACTATCATGGATACCATGCAATCAACTTTAAGCGGAAAGGTAGATTTTACTGGCTGCTAAAATACTTCTCGATCTTATTTGAGCATATTCTTATTGTCAATATCCCATTTATTATTAATTTTTTTTTATAGCTACTTTTACATCTCGTGAAATGTAGGACCTGGGAAGAGAAGTTAGATATTTTCTTTTCGTACCTTCCTGATAAAACTTCGATCGAAACTAGAAAGACTTTGTGCACAACTATTTATATGCACCTCCGCGCTGTTCGAAATTACGACTCGTCATCCTTGGAACGAATACGATCGCCTATAACACTCTTGAAACCCACAACACAAATTATCGACATGAATGAAGAAGATTATGGCTTACACAAGGTATTACGCTTCCTCCATGTACTTTTCACAAACGTTCGAGGTTTAATTTCTCATAATCGATCTAATAACACAGCATAAAAAACTTTTCAGATCACGCGAGACAGAGTGAACGTGCATTACATTGAAGGCAACCATATGACGATATTGGACAGCGATAAGGTCATAGCGGCGATTAACGGAGAACCATTGCAGGATCCTAAAGCATTTAGCTTTTAGCGGAAGACCGGCCGTTCGAATGTGAAGATCAAGAACGTACAAGAGTCTAAATTGCATTTTGAAGGCCTGTAATATATTTAACTTAGAAACAATATATATCATACTATTATATAAAACCCGACTGTCTGTCTGTCCGTCTGTCCGCGAATTACTCATTCGTTAGTAAACTGAATTTTTACCGAAAGTATATGAAATAGGGGTAGAATTTTCCGGGGAGTGCCATGATGTGTATAGTTTTTTGTTACCGATTTTCTGGAAACCAATTTTTCTAATTTTTTTAATTTTTGGGGAAATAATTGACCGAATCTCAAAGAATTATATATGAAACAGGGGTAGAATTTCCCGGGAAGTGCTATAAAGTATATAATTTTTCGTTACCGATCTTTTTGGATTTTTCCGGAAATAATTGACCGAATCTCAAAGAATTGTATATGAAGTAGGGGTAGAATTTTCCGGAAAGTGCGGGGAAAGGAAAGAAGAAGAAGCAAATACTTTTTGACGCCGCAAATAAAAGCGTCCACCCGTTGAGTGATTCGGGGATGGTGTAATTTAATCTAGCGTGGAATATTCAAAACCATTTTTCGTTACCGATTTTTTGGAAGCAGGTTACAAAATTTTTCCAATTTTTCAGGAAATAATTGACCAAATCTCAAAGAATTGTATATGAAGTAGGGGTAGAATTCCTCGGGGATTGTTTATAATTTTTCGTTACCAATCTTTTTGGAAACCGGTTACGAAATTTTTCGAATTTCTCGGGAAATAACAAGTAGTTCGCGGTCAGACAGACAGACATACAGACGTCATGTACTTATATATATACAGGGCAGGGTTGGGTAAGTTAAAATTAACAGCCTTAAAAATTTAACTTAGTTAAGATACAAGTTAACCCATAGTGAAATTAATTGAATTAAAAGTTAAGTCAATAATAAAAAGTAATTAAAAAGTTAAAAGTTAAATTTTTTAAATTCACAGTTGAGTTCGAAAATCAAGGCCCTATACTACAAATGTAAAGTTGTAGGCAGGCGCGCGGCATCTCGCGATACCTTTATTTATGGCATAACTTACTTCAAGAAAAGTGTGCAAATTAGAAACTTGCTTCCTCATCATTACAGATCGCTACTATTGTTTCTATTTTATTTTGCTCACAAAGCTCCTCTCTGAGGAAGCTTGTATTTTATTCGATGCATAATTATTAGTATTTATTAGTTTGGCTTCCTCATATAGAGAAAGCTTTTATGAGCGAAATAAAATAGGAGCAATAGTAGCGATCTGTAATGATGAGGAAGCATTGTGCAAGTTTTTAATTTGCACACTTTTTTAATTTTAAATTTAATATTTTTATGAATTGATAGAAAGTTAGCTTAAAGTAGCACAAGTAGGGTTTTACAATCGACGCAATGTTAAATCGATGTTGACTTTGGGAGTTCAGGCTACAAGGTTCATATATGGACTTCGCATATGGACCTTTAATCGCGTATAAAGCTGGGTCTAATCAACCAAATCTTAAAGAATTATTATGAAATAGAGATAGAAAGGACTGAAGAATATAATAGAATTATAAATAGCCTGATATCTCAAAATTGGCGGAAGTTAGAGCAACCACGGACATTTCTCAAAAAATTCAAAATTTTATGAAGAAAGAACTCTTTTAGCGATTATCGCCAAATTCAATACCAACCTTCTTTTAATGATACTTTATATCAAATTACATGTATAACTTATATACGTAACTTTTTGAGCAGAAATCGGTAACTCCACCGATTTTCGCCAAATTCAATACCTTTCTTAAATGATATTTTATCCATCAAATAACTTACACATTTTTTAGGCAAGAATCGTTACACATTTTTTTAAGCAAAAATCGGTAACCCTCTCACCGATCCTCGTCAATTTCAGAACAACCATGGTGTTAGAAGACAGGTGTAACATTGCACATAAGGGCGGCCGGAGAATACGCCAATCAAATGTTTATCCAAAATGTGGCGTCACATTTAAATGCAGCATTAGTCACAGCATTTGTGACAAAAATGCAAACAAAAATACAAAATTTGTAAATATAATACAAAACCTCACAAATTAATAAAAAAAATATAATACATAATATACTAATGATAAAAAAACAATCTCTACATTAATAAGTAAAGGAAGATTAAATATTGCAAATAAGGAGTTAGAAAACATTATTAATAAGGAAGTATACAGAAATGATTACTCGTATTGCAAACTGTAAGAACAATATTCCTGACACAATGTTATATTTAAAATTGTCTTAAGTTTATTATAGAATATGCTGTAATAAAATAGCCTTTGCAGCATTTTAAGATAAGCTTTTCTGTAATCTGAAATCTAAGATTGAACTGTGAGCACCGTTCTAAGTTGTAGTGACGTGTAATCGATTGTAATATAAAAGAAAGTGTAGGAGTAATATTAAGATATATTAAAACAATTATAAATAAAGGAATGCAATTCTTCCAGAACATGTTTTTATTTTACATTTTTTACATTTTCCTTATTCCAGGCCAAACACTGAACCGATCAATTCAATTTTGCAGCGTTGATGCACGGTAATGGAAATTTTTCTACATTTCTTAAAAACCTGTAAGCTTTTGAACTTAATGATCTTAATGAAATGGCTGATGTAATATCTTCAGCTGACCATTTGACATGACTCCTTGTCGATGACATTAACATTTTAAACTGGCCAGGTGCAAATACCTTATGCAGAGCATCAATGGCTATTGTTTCCGCTTCTTTATGCCTATCCTTTGCCATTTTTTCAACTTCTGTTTGCAACTGTGTAACTTATTGTATACTTGAACATTGATTTTTTTTCTAAGAATTCTTTTTCTTCTGAAAGGTTTTTATTTTTGTTTAGGAGTTCTTTAGTTCCGTTTTTCTGCATTTCCTAATTGCATCAATAACGTTTCGATATCAACATTTGCATTATTGCCAATCTCTTGCATTTTGTAAAATACATAATAATACATTTCATAACAATACATACTAACAAATTAAATATGATTCGAACCTGTTAAATAATAATTTTAAAGAAACAATTAATTACATACATCTCTTGTTGCACCGCTTTATTTTGCTCTTCCATACTTTGTACAGCTGCTTTATCTATATTTTTTGCAACTTCTTCATATCTTGTATAGAATTTCCTTCCACATTCTTTACAGCTTGATCCTGCTTTTTCATGCTGACGCTCGACGCTCGATTCGGGCGTCAAAATTGATCACGTGATAGGTCACATGATAGTCTCTTGAATTCCAGCGTCAAATAGCAAAAGCTCAACTGTGTTCAGTTTTGACGCTTGACGCTTGTTTCAGTCAATTGCTTGTCAATTGCAAATCGTTGACTGTAAATAAAGTGTTTATATCGTTAAAAAATAATGAGACGTGTTTAACCGTGTGTGTTCATGAAAGTTGATATTGATTCCGGTCTTGAAGTTGGTCACGTGACCAGTTTTGACGCCCAAATCAAGCGTCGAACGTCAGCATGAAAAAGTCCCTTTATTTTGTGTTTTGTTTGTTTCCACATTTATTAAAATTTCTTCTTGCGATAAACGCTATTTCTGTTGTGAGTATTGCACAAGTTCTGTATATGTTAGAACAAATGACCCGGGAAAAAATGGAGGAGATCTGACCATGTCTGATTTGATAAAATGAGATGCAATGAGATCTGAAATTCAAGTAAAGTCAGATCTGATTGGATACAATTTTATCTCGCCAGATCTGCATGGCCATATCTGATCACATGCAGCCAGATATGCTAAACTATAATCCGATCTCACCAGATCTGACCATTGCTGCCATTCGATATTGAATCGCAGATCCAATCGGATCTCTTCCGATCTAATCGGACATTATCTGATTGCTTCAGATCTCCTGAAGTACGAGCAGACATTACGCCTCAGATCTTGTTGGATCTGAGCAGACCTAGCCAGGCATATTTTGATCTCATCAGATAAGACCAATCTTGGCTTACAAAGTTGTGTTGCTGATCCAATCAGATCTCTTCCGATCTTGCTGGATCTGAGCAGACCTAGTCAGACATATCTTGATCTCACCAGATAAGACCAATCTTGGTTACAAAGTTGTGTTGCTGATTCAATCAGATCTTTTCCGATCTTGCCGGATCTGAACAGACCTAGTCAGACATATCTTGATCTCACCAGATAAGACCAATCTTGGCTTATAAAGTTGTGTTACTAATCCAATCAGATCTCTTCCGATCTTGCCGGATTTGAGCAGATCTCGTCAGTATAGAATTTATAAAAATTTCGTTCTCAAATCGTCCATTATTAATTTTTACACCCAATGTTCAACATTATATCAAATATAATATTAACTCTGTAAAAAGGAAGCTTAAATGATTTTTGGTCAAAAAATCAATTAATTTTTATATTAAAAACAATTTTCTCAATTTTGAAACATTAACATATATAATAAATATAGTCTCTGCCAATTTGATAATAATTGTTAATTTCGACACCATATTTAGAATTTATTATAAATATTTCATTAAAAAAGTACCATGCAAAATTAATTAATAATAGGTAAATATAAAAGATTAATGTGTATATGTATATATAAAACATAAATCTTTTAAATTATTTTGCAAACATACCTTATAATTTAAACTGATAAAATAATATAATCACATATAAACTTATATAGTCATATAAGATTATATATGATCAGATCATAATGTTGCATCTTAAAGTATCCGATAGATGGCATCCGACGGAATCTGATTCTCGTATTTAAAATTTGATGAACAGTAGTATAAGAACGGTATCAGACACGGCAGTGTCGTGCTAAGTTGCGCTAAGTTATGTAAATCGTGGAACGGCACAACTTTTGTATCGTGGACTCCACTTTTATAATAAAGTGGCATATTTAAAAAATAACATTTGAAAACAACAATTTTCTGCAGTGGATGGACACCGGATCGGATCAGATCTACTCATGTCTGATTGGATCTGAGCAGATATAATAGATTATTCTCGTTACATATCTGATCTTATCCGCTAAGATCGGATCAGATCTACTCATGTCTGATTGGATCTGATCAGATAGGGCCAATATTTTGATCAAATCAGATCTGAGTGGATCGGATCTGATGAGATCTGATCAGATCTCTTCCATTTTTTCCCGGGGACTTAACTCTGAAAGAATATTATAAGGAATTAATTTCATTTGTACATTTATATAATATATATAGATACACACACATACACACACACACACACACACACACACACACACACAACACACACACACACACACACACACACACGTTAAAATACTCGCGGTACTTTAATTTTTTTGTTGTCTTCTTTGCTCTGCGACATTATACGTTTTCGCTTTTTTCTAGATTTAATGTTGGAACAGATCCCTGTTTTAACCTTAACACTTCTTTAGCTGGTTTATTTTGTAATCGTGGTTTTGTCTTCTCAAGCACCAAACAATTTTCATCAAAATGGATTGCGCATATCCTTGTTGTAAGCATATTATATCATAATATAACACACGTAATAATGACATTGTATTGAGTTGGAAGTTAAAACATTAACTTAATTATCATTTTTCAACAGTTTTTTTCCAATATATATTGACTATATATGGTTATATACGATTATATATGATTATATATAATTATATATGATTATATAGAGACAAAATTCATATATAATTGCATTATATATAGGGGAGACCGGGGCTATTCGTGACACTTTTTTGTTTCGAATTTTTTTCTTGCTTCGTATAAATGCTTAAAAATTTTTTATTAGTGCGATGTAATCGTCCATCCTTCTAGTTTAAAAGAAAAGAAAAAAAAAGGTTTATCTCTCACGAGTTTCGAAATATATTAAGAAATGTATCGCTATGTCATGTGTCACGAATTGCCCCGGGGTCGGGGTAATTCGTGACAGGCCACGGGGTAATTCGTGACACTTTCTCTGGTTGAACAAACTATATGGATTTCTTTCGTTTTTGTAATTTTTATCTACTTTATATTTTGAAAAATCCTTTATTTGTTAGAGTTTACATATTATATGCTGACCTATAAAAAAATTATAAGGAAAAAAGTAGGTAACATTCAATTACGGGGAACTTTTCGAGGGCGTCCACGGCCCCTGCGAACTGCAGGTTCTTTCTTTGAATTCGTGGTGTTTTTAAGAGCGTTTTTTGTTGCTTTGCCTTTTTTTTCTTCTATCAATGAAGCAATTTCTGCGGGGTCAGTCAAAAGTTGCTCGTGTCACGAAATGCCCCGATGTGGTTTTTCCTCATTCATGATCTGTCACTTACAAATAAGAAAGAATAGCTAAATATCTACTTATGCATGATGTTTAGTGAAGTCGAGTGACTAAATACAACTTACCGTTTTGGATCTCTTATTATATATTCGGCGAGAAAACAAATTTTCGGGATTTGGAAAATTTTACTTTCAGCACTCGAAGTCAGACTTTCTGTCACTGCGAGAGAAAAATAGTTGACACGCAAATGCCACTTTGTTGGTACCTAGAGGACACTAATTGTAAGAGAGATCTATCATCGATATTACAGGTTTCTAGCAGCAAGCATTTTAAGGTTAGGCCCGCGACAAAATTTCAGCAGTGTCACGAATAGCCCCGGTCTCCCCTAATCATATATATTTATATATAATTATATATAATTTTTTTTCCCGGGTATGCATACATGACCTGCAGTATTATTTTATAATACTGAATTATATAATATTATGTAACGAATTTTTGAATTTAATATCTATAATATATATAAAAACAATTCAAATAAATTTTTAAATTTAGGATTAAATATTTGCAGCATATATATCATGACTTGCGAATCTATATCGATACAGATATAGTGCTATATCTGGTTGTACATAGGACAAGATTAGTCACATTAACTTTGGCTATATAAACTCGTCACAAAAATTAAAGGAACACTTAAATTTTCTTAAAAATTAGGCAAAATTTGAGCAGCTGTATCTTTGTTAAAAATAAACAAAATTTAAGTTAAAAAAAGGGTTTTAAAGCTTGAAATCTCTACTTTCAGAAGATCACTATTTTCTTTTAGTTTCTGTGAATTTGGTAATTTTTACATATAGAAAACTACGAGCTGGACAAAATGGAAAATTTTCTTCTCACTTTGTGGGCCTGTCACGTGCTCAAAAAAATTCTGCGAAATTTTTTGACTTTCCAATGTGAAGCTCGAAGTTTTCCGTACAAAATCTTTTTTTAAAAAATGTTTCTACGATTTTTTTGTTACTGAGTTAACGCGGATTGAATAAGAAATGAGCATTTTGACTTTGATTGCTCATAACTCCGTTAAAAATCATCGTACCGCAATTCGCAAAATGGATTCTTAAAGCTAAAACTTTGCTCTATCAAGTCGTATAATCGCCAATTTTTTTATAAAGATGTTTGGATACATTACAAGTGAGTAAAGATGTCGTAAAAAAATTTGCAATTTTTTACTTTTTTATTTAGATCCAAAAAACAATTGTGCAGAACAACAACAAAAAGTTATTCTTTACGTTTTTTTTTACTTTTAAGTATCCTACATTTAAAAAAAAATTTGCCGAATAGCTATGAGATTTTCTTCATGGTGGCCACTATGGTTTTACGGGGCAAAACGTACAAAAAAATTGTGAAATTGCTTAATTTCAGTAAAAATCAAGAAAAAAAATTAAAAATAACGTCTGGCGGACGTTGAAAAACTGTTTTCAATTACGCTGACAATACACTGAAGATGAGTAAGTGTCAGCATAAGCTAGAAAGACTTTTTTATAAAAAATTATGTTTTGTGTTTTAAAAATTTGAAAAAATACCGCCGGCATTAGCGTTACCCAAAGCATACGAGGAGGTTGCCCGGTCGGATTTACGCTTTGTTATGTTGACTTCATATATAGTTTGTATATAATTATGCTATATCTAGTTATATATAGGGTGCACTACTCATATATCATTATATCTGACTTCACATACATTATATACGATTAGATATGGTGCTATATCTGGTTGTATATAGCGCCAGATTAGTCACATTAAGGGGGGAAACCACAGTAGAGCACGAAAAAGTAAGGCTATTTTCGGGAATTTTTTTGGGTCAATGAAATGATGAATCAAAAATCTGTAAAATGAGCAGTATAATATCATAAACGAACTACAATTTAAAAGTTTTTGACGCATTTTTATTACAAAATGGCGGTTGTGCAGTACTTGTCCTATTTTTACAGGAGGGGCCCATGGGCGGACATCTACAGTCCGTAATTTTTGACCTGGAACAAAAATGAAAGTTTTTAGGTTCTATATATAAATGGGTATGGACTGCGTAGGGTTTTTTTTTATATTATATGGTTTTTTTATCAACAATTTTATGGCGTTTTTTTTTTTTTTTTTTTACATTGTGCAAGTTTTTCTTAAAACGTGCGCCATTTGCGAAAAATTAACATATCGAAAAAATCCTACGCAGTTTCCATACCCATTTATATATAGAACCTAAAAAACTTTCATTTTTTGTTCCAGGTCAAAAATTACGGACTGTAGATGTCCGCCCATGGGCCCTCCTGTAAAAATAGGCGCCACAGGACAAGTGCTGCACAGGCCGCCATTTTGTAATAAAAATGCGTCAAAAAATTTTAAATTGTAGTTCGTTTATGATATTATACTGCTCATTTTACAGATTTTTGATTCATCATTTCATTGACCCAAAAAAAATTTCCCGAAAATAGCCTTACTTTTTCGTGCTCTACTGTGGTTTCCCCCCTTAATATATCTGGCTATATATGACTGCATATATAGTTGTAATATAATACTATATCTAGTTATTGTAGAGTGCACTACTCACATATCATTATAACTGCTTCACATAAAATTATATACATTTATA
>JASTWK010000890.1:0-65008 GCA_030770225.1 Temnothorax unifasciatus | reverse complement strand
TGGAAATGATCCATATGAGCATCCGTAAGACATTCGCCTCTGCTAATTATATCTCTTTCAACAGGCCGTAAAGTAATATTCTTTTTCACCGACATTTTATTAAAAATGAGCGGATTGAAAAATGTCTAACAGTCTTTTTCGCAAGCGCACAGCACCCGTTCCTTGCAGGCGCACAGCACTCGTTCCTTGCAGGCGCACAGCACCCGTTCCTTGCAGGCGCGCAGCACCCGTTCCTTGCGGGCGCGCAGCACCCGTTCCTTGCGGGCGCGCAGCACCCGTTCCTTGCGGGCGCGCAGCACCCGTTCCTTGCGGGCGCGCAGCACCCGTTCCTTGCGGGCGCGCAGCACCCGTTCCTTGCGGGCGCGCAGCACCCGTTCCTTGCGGGCGCGCAGCACCCGTTCCTTGCAGGTGCGCAGCACCCGTTCCTTGCAGGCGCGCAGCACCCGTTCCTTGCAGGCGCACAGCACCCGTTCCTTGCAGGCGCACAGCACCCGTTCCCTTTAGGCGCACAGCACCCGTTCCCTTGAGGCGCACAGCACCTGTTTCCTGTAGGCGCACGAGCACCCGTTCCTTATAGACACACAGCACCTTTGTATTTGCGCACAGCACTTGTTCTATGCAGGTGCACAGTACCTTTGTATCACTACACAGCAGTTTAATATTGCACACAATAATTTAGTATAAGTAATTTTATCCAAACAACACTTATATCAGTGCACAGCAGTTTTATATAAGTAATGAAAAAAAAAATACTTACCTTATCCAAATTCTCCTAGAGAGAATTCTGTTGGAATCCTTATAAATCCTACGCACAAATAAGAAAAAAATCGTGTAAATTTAAAAAAATAAACAGAAATAAAAAATCATTGTAGAGAACTTTTTAAACAGTTTTTTTTTATTTTTTTATACTAATACTGTAAAACAATGTTTCACAACTGTATGACCGGTATTCATAGTCAGATCTTATACTTAAAATCGTCTTAAGTCTGGTCAAAGATAATCTTAAAATTTCAGCCAATGAAATGACCGTATCTTAAGACATTACTTAAGACAATCTTGAAATAAGAACAAACTATGAATTCCAGCCTATAAACGTTACAAATTACTTAAGACAATTTTTATTATTACTGAAACACTACAAGCGCGCGCTATGCGCACGCTATTTATTGTTAGCTTCTTTACTATCTAGAACATGTCGAAAAATATAGAAGACATTTTCAAAACACTATAGAAAAGCTACCCATTGTAAAGAATATATATTTTGAGATATTTTAAATTTTGTCTTGATCATTAAAATTACATGTAAAAATACAGATAACGAATTAATTTTAATCTTAAAATGTTCCTCCACTTATATGCTTCCAAAATATGTACAATAAGATTTCCGTGCCCATCCCCTTCAGCCTACTCGAACGTGGACACCCCATATGTACAAGAGTAAAGTATCAGTTAAAATATATAAAGTGAAATAATTCTTGTCTTAAAATGTTCTTGATTAATGTATTCTCGAAATATACACAATGAGATTTTTGTGTTCATCTCTTTCAGCGGACCCAAATGTGAGCACCCCATACGTACAAAAGTAAAGTACCAGTTAAAATACAGATAGCGATTTGGTTTTTGTCTTAAAATGTTCCTTAATTCATATGCTTTCAAAATATGCACAATGATATTTTGTGCTCATCTCTTTTGACTAATAAATCTCTCCGAATATGAACACCACCATACTTACAAGAGTACCAGTCGAAGGGGATAAGCACAAAAATTTCATTGTGTATATTTTGATGAAAACGCATAAATAGAGAAACATTTTAAGACTAAAACCAATTTGCTATCTGTATTTTAACTCTGTATTTAACTGGTACTTTACTCTTGTACGTATGAAATTTTCACGTTCGAATCCGCCGAAGGGAATAAGCACGAAAATCTCATTGTGTATATTTTGAAAGCACATAAATAGAGGAACATTTTAAGACTAAAACCAATTCGCTATCTATATTTTAACTAATACTTTACTCTTGTACATATGGAATGCTCCTGTTCTGGTCGGCCGAAAAGGATGAATATGGAAATCTCATTGTGTATATTTCGAGAATATGTTAATCGAGAAACATTTTAAGACAAGAATTATTTCACTTTTTATATTTTAACTGATACTTTACTCTTATATCAGTAGTATATAGATCTTTTTTTATACACTCCTTACAAAAATTAAAGGAACACTTAAATTTTTTTAAAAACTAGGCAAAATTTGAGCAGCTGTATCTTTGTTAAAAATGAACAAATTTAAGTTTTAAAAAAGAGTTTTAAAAGCTTGAAATCTTTACTTTAAGAAGATCACTATTTTTTTTTAGTTTCTGTGAGTTTGGTAATTTTTACATATAGAAAATCACGACCTGGACAAAATGGAAAATTTTCTTCTCACTTTGTGGGCCTGTCACGTGCCCTAAAAAATCCTGCAAAATTTTTTGACTTTCTAATGTAAAAGCTCGAAGTTTTCTCTACAAAATCTTTTTTTGAAAATGTTTCTACGATTTTTTGTTACTGAGTTATTGCGGATTGAATAAGAAATGAGCATTTTGACTTTGATTGCTCATAACTCCGTTAAAAATCATCGTACCGCAATTTGCAAAATGGTTTCTTAAAGCTAGAACTTTGCTCTATCAAGTGGTACAATCGCCAATTTTTTCATAAAAATTTTTGGATACATTACAAGTGAGTAAAAATATCGTAAAATTTGCAATTTTTTACTTTCTTATTTAGATCCAAAAACAATTGTGCAGAACAACAAAAATTTAATCTTTACGTTTTTTTGTACTTTTAAGTACCCTACATTTAAAAAATGTAAAAATTGTTTTTGGATCTAAATAAGAAAGTAAAAAATTGCAAATTTTTACGATATTTTTACTCACTTGTAATGTATCCAAAAATTTTTATGAAAAAATTGGCGATTATACCACTTGACAGAGCAAAGTTTTAGCTTTAAGAAACCATTTTGCGAATTGCGGTACGATGATTTTTAACGGAGTTATGAGCAATCAAAGTCAAAATGCTCATTTCTTATTCAATCCGCGATAACTCAGTAACAAAAAATCGTAGAAACATTTTCAAAAAAGGATTTTGTAGGGAAAACTTCGAGCTTTCACATTGAAAAGTCAAAAAATTTCGCAGGATTTTTTTGGGCACATGACAGGCCCACAAAGTGAGAAGAAAATTTCTCATTTTGTCCAGGTCGTGATTTTCTATATATAAAAATTACCAAACTCACAGAAACTAAAAGAAAATAGTAATCTTCTGAAAGTAGAGATTTCAAGCTTTAAAACCCTTTTTTTAAACTTACATTTCGTTTATTTTTAACAAAGATACAGCTGCTCAAATTTTGTCTAATTTTTTAAAAAATTTAAGTGTTCCTTTAATTTTTGTGAGGAGTGTATATATCTTTTTTAAATTATTACAGATAGACTTATTTTGTTTAAAACATTTGAAAACATGAAAAGCACATAATTCTAGCATATTGAGTTTTTTATTTTATACGTAATTTTAATGAGTAAAGGTACTAGCTTACTGTTCCGTGTCAGCGTAAATAGATTAAAATTTACACTGTGATTCAAAGTTATCGTTTATTTGTAGCTCACAATTTTTAATGTTTCGTATTACAGTTATTGTCATTTACATATCGTAATGTTAGTATCGCTTATCGCACACACATATATCTCTGATTCGTCCTGCTTAATAGTTTGTCGCATAGATCGACGGCAACGCCTGGGAGTGTGAGTACTCTGAGCCGTCTCGATCTATCGTTTATCACACGCACCGTACAGTTCGATTCGTATTGGTGGCGGGTTAATCGGGTTTGCTCACTCGCGATCACGCACGTAGACGACTACGCCTGGGAGTGTGGACACTCTGAGTCGTACCGATAATGACACTCGTTCTCTCAATCGCGAGGACCTTCGATCTTAACGCGGCGCTTGCCTTCCCAATACTGTCTCGCGGCCGAGTCGACGCTTCCTTATATTTCGGAATCGAAGCTTGTTATTGCCGGCCATCTGCAGATCAAAAGAACCGCGTATCTACATCGAAAACGTCGAGAGAACAGATCGCCGGGATCAAAGAAGGGCCGCGAATCGCGAAGATAATTGTTTCCGTTGCGGCTGAGACCGCCAAAAGGACGCTGCGTAAACAACGTCACAGTAGCCGACAGAATACTGCATTTTTTTTTACTAAGTGTGTTACGATAGCCGAAATAACGTTTCGCTTATTATGATGTCGGCTGATCCTTTTGTCGTGGAGAGATGTACGTGCGTGAACGTGTTTTAATCGAGTTTTTATTTGTCGCTATACGCAACACTTACATTAAGCCAGCACCTCCACTTTCAATATCAAAATTAATCGCAAAAAAGAGGCAACAATAAATTTGATTCAATTCACAGCTTTTTTAAGAAAATAAATAAATATACACCATTTGTATATTCTATTGAAAAGTTTAAAGGATATTTAAAAAGCAACATCAATATGTATGCACAATTATAGTTTTATTAATATAGTCGCAGCTACCATTGTGGTCTACAATAATTAATTGTAGTAACTCCGTGTTTTTTTAGAAAGATATTGGAATTTCAAGATAACGAGACTGATTTTATCTTGTAAGAATAAAATGTAAGAATAATTTAAGAAAGGCCTTAGCCGGATAAAAAGGGTCAATGTGCCCCCGCACGGATTATGCTCATTTTTTTGCTTTGATTGCTATCAGTGTCACTTACAATTTAGCCAAATATTAGCCTTAATATTGAGCCGTTTTGCTGTAAAAAATAAAAATAAAATTTTCTAAAATAATTCATATCTTTTGATCGGCTTAACCGATTTTGATAAAATTTTAATACGTTGTAGATATCATTGAAACACATTTGTGGAAAATTCGGGAAAGGTGTCTGATGACAGAAACGTTGATAAAAAAATAAATGTTCTTGATTTTTTTAGTCCCGATATCTTTCTTGTATTAGAAAAATAAAAACAATATTTTATTTTTTATAACTTCCGCCTATCTATTTTATTGGTTCGAAAAAATTACTTCTTGTAGAATACTTCCAAAAAATTATGTCCGATATAGGAAACTACTGCAAGATTCTAGAAAATTTTTTCTGTATTGTACAAGAAAGATATCGGGACTAAAAAAAATCAAGAACATTTATTTTTTTGTCAACGTTTCTGTCATCAGACACCTTTCCCGAATTTTCCACTAATGTGTTTCAATGATATCTACAACATATTACAATTTTATCAAAATTGGTTAAGCCGATCAAAGATATGAATTATTTTCGAAAATTTTATTTTTATTTTTTACAGCAAAATGGTTCAATATTAAGGGCGTTATACAGAATGTTGTAAGCTTTGTGTGACAATAATTGTGTGACAATAATAATTAACTATATATAGAATTATGCATATACATATATACACACATATGCATACACACGCACGCGCGAATACACATACATACACAAACATATAAAGTTAAAAAGCTTTTATATATATTAGGTATATACAGGCTGAATTTGTTAAAGCGTTACTAACTTATATCTCAGAAACAAAGCATTTTAGAGAAAAATGTGACTTTAATTACATGGAAGTATCCTCCAATTTCTTTTAAATGCACAACTCCCTATTTTTCATGTCAAATTCTTGTGGCTGACTTCAAGACCTTTCCAAAACATTATAATAAAGCTATCTTTCGTTAAGAATTTCCTGAGATATTTTAAATTTTGTTTTGATATTTTTAATAAAAAATATAAAATATCGATAACTTTACCTTAATACTTTTATACGTAAAATAATGAAGAAAATCAAATAATAATATTAATTTTTACATTTGCAATTTTGTAAAATAGAGTGCATTTATGTTGAAATAATTTTGCGTTGCGCGCGTTACTTTGTATGAAATATTATCATATGTCAATGTGCTATGTGTCAATGTGCTATTTAACCTCGTTCCTTGTCAATGGGAGCAGATGTGAAACGGGAAGATCGAACATATAGGTATAATCTTTTTAATATGAATTGAAATAGAATGATATTCTGTTTTACATGTATAGATTTTTATGATAATAAATGAGGTATATATAAGCAAATAGTTACAATCTCTATTTGAAATATTTTATTTATATCTTCACATAATACTCTTAACTAAATATTATTTTTCTTGCTAGAAATATCCTTGCTCGATGAATATAGTAGTCACTCAGATGAAAAAACATGTGTATCATCAGCTTTAGGTGTACGACATGCATATACATGTGTATCAACGCCCACATATGGAAACAATTCCGAAGAAGAACAAACTGTTCTTGAATCTACAGGATGTACTTTATCAAAGAAGTAATTTTTGAATAACAGTGCAATATTTTACGTAACTGTAGCAGTTTAATATGGTTAATATATTATATATATATGTATATATATATATATATATATATATATATATATATATATATATATATATATATATATATATATATTGTAACGGCCTATCTTATGGATATATATATATATATATATATATATATATATATATATATATATATATATATATATGGGGCATTCTCTGTCAACCGGACACCCCCCTCTGCCCAAAATTTGTGTCGACCAATTGAGGTCAATAAGGGCTCAAATTGTAGGTAATGATATGTAGTTTCTTGTACCGTGTGGCCTTTTTGAGAATTCAAAATGGCTATCAAGGTGTTACGATGATAATCGGAGAAAACAAGAAAAAAATCAGTAAACGACTTTTCGTATACCACACGATCAATCAAAGAAGCTCTAAAACTATTGATAGGATGATTTTTAAGGTCGTTGATTACGAATCTGAAGCAAATACAATAATCCCTACTCATATGCCATCTTTTTGGAACGGGATTACATTTTCTCAAGTTTACACCTCATCAGCCTTTTTCAAGGCTCCATATTCTCATCATTCCTTTATTTCCTTATAGTCCTTCTCAGGATTAGTTTTTCTTTCCGGTTATCATCTGATAAGCATTTTTCAATACCTCATCTGTATTTCGTATGTACATTTATCTTGTCTTTTCCAGAAGTGATTAATTATTCTTTTAAGTGTGTACACGCCCCAAAAGGAACGTGAGCTAGTATTGATGTTGAGGAGATAAGGAAGTATGATATTTTTACGAAAGTTTGTTGTTCTATTTATCACACCAGATATTCGATAGATAATTATTAAAACATTCCGTAAATTGTCATATAAATTCGTAATCACATCAAGAAAATTAGTGAACATGAAATTATCAATAATAACATATAGAATTACCAATGACCAATTCACTTTACACAATGTACTTCCCTTAAAAAGAATTCTTTCTTAAAATATCTTCAATGAAAGAGCTACAAAGTTATATTTCTATCATAAAATATTAGCCTTTATGAAAACTAATTGAAGCCATCCAAGATATTCTTTTAAATCAGGAATAACTCACAAGTTAAAGTGACCATTACCCGTTCCAGAGATCCTCAAAAACCATGTTTTTCTAATATCGCAACAGCAAGAGGTCATCATAAGAAGATTTTCGAATGCTGCAGATGGAGTAAAAGTGAACATTCTGAAAACTAAGACCGCTTAATAAAGCGGTCACCTGTTCTTGGTGTGAATCCGGCTAAACAGTCCCCTAGTCTTAGGGCGGCGGTGTGGTCTAGTGGTAGAGCGCCAGACTCGTAATCTGAGGAACGAGGTTCGAGTCCACTAGAGCCATGAATCATGGAAAAGTTTTTTTCCGAAAAAACCGCGCCCCTCCGTGCAAGATGCGGAGAAAACTGGGCTCCGTCTTTCGGAAGATACGTTAAACCGTTGGTCCAAAAGGAGGAAACAGTAAGGTAGTGGATGAATTGGAGGTTAGGGTTAGGTACGTCCCTTCAAAACGCCCTTTAAGGCCCCTTGGGGTATATAAAGTAAAATTCTTTATCCAGTCCCCTAGTCTTGCCTTAACTGGTCGGACAACGCTTGGTCTCGCCTCAACCGGCTGGACCGTCCCTCAGTCTTGCCTTAACTGGTCGGACAACGTTTAGTCTTACTTTAACTGGTCGGAAATTGCTTGAATTTTCAATTTTGGTAGCAGATTCGTAACCAGTGCTCATTCGAACAGCTTTACGGAACATAGAAAGGTGCCGTTGTGGTTTTGGTCGCTATATTTGATCCGCCATCTTGAATTTTAGAATTTTTACTTCAGTTTCGTAATCAACGACCTCAAAAACCATCCCATCAATAGTTTTAGAGCTTCTTATTTGATTGATCGTGTGGCATACGGAAAGTCGTTTACTGATTTTTTTCTTGTTTTCTCCGATTATCATCGTGACACCTTGATAGCCATCTTGAATTCTCAAAAAGGCCACACGGTACAAGAAACTACATATCATTACCTACAATTTGAGCCCTCATTGACCTCAATCGGTTGACACAAATTTTGGGCAAAGGGGGGTGTCCGGTTGACAGAGAATGCCCCATATATATATATATATATATATATTGTAACGGCCTATCTTATGGATCGAACGCGGACTAGCTCGCCGGATCAGGAGTTCAATAGATGGCCCAGAGACAATAGTCAGATTACAATGCACACTAGATGGTTTATTTAAATCGATACATACAGAGCGCGGTATTTACAAGACGGTGACGGAATGCGGTATTTACAGCGGAAGGGAGTGCATATGCACTCGGCGCGGTATGACGGAACACGATATGACAATCGACAGTAGCGGATGCGGTACAATACGGTGACGGAACGCGATATTTACAGCGGAAGGCAGCGCAGGTGCACTCGGCGCGGTATGACGGAACGCGGTATTGCAATCGGCAGTCGCGGACGCGGTATTGCACCGCGAGATGCGGTACAATACGGTGACGGAACGCGATATTTACAGCGGAAGGCAGCGCAGGTGCACTCGGCGCGGTATGACGGAACGCGGTATTGCAATCGGCGATACGGTGACGGAACGCGGTCTGTCAGGATAACGCGATATCGAGGATTGTGGGGCCCTGGGGCTTCTGGAAATATTTTTCAAACTTTTTTCGTTTATAACTTTTTAATTAACAATGACCGCCGGCTAAAACCTTCTGAATGTCACTCAGGAGGGTGACCTTGATAACATATGTCAAGGTCAAGGTCATCGGGGAGGATGTCCCTTTTGTAAATAATTACCGCTAATTCTAATGCCGGCGGTAATATAATGACTATCAAGCTCCATAACAAAAATTAACTTAATTAATAAATACTTTATTATAGTGTAAACAATAGTAATTTAATCAGAAAAATTTCTAAGTTTCGAAGGATAAAATTTTTGTTTCGTAAACCGGGCAATTTTATGAGAGTTCTGGATAGCACCTCACGAGTTCTACCAAAAACTATTAATGCTCAAAGCGCTACGACCAATATATAAAAAGTTCTCGCGATTTTTCACATGTCGGATCGAAAAATTTCTAAGTTCCAAAGGATAAAATTTTTGTTTCGTAAACCGGGCAATTTTATAAGAGTTCTGGATAGCACCTCACAAGTTCTACCAAAAACTATTAATGCTCGAAGCGCTACGACCGATATATAAAAAGTTCTCGCGATTTTTCGTATGATAAAAAAAACTTTTTTAAAGTTCTGGGAGTTCTGCTGTAAGTTCTGGGTAGCACCTTTCGAGTTCTGTCAATAACTGTTAATGCCCGAAGCCCTGAGACCTGCATACAAAAAGTTCTCGATATATTCGATTTTTTGAGTAAAATAAAAATTTTTTTTTTAAGTTCTAGGAGTTTTGTTGAGAGTTCTGGGTAGCACCTCAAGAGTTCTAAAAGAAATCCTAATGGCAAAATTAAATATTTTTAATACTTTTATTGTTATCGCTGATTTAGTGATTTTATTTTGTGAAGTTAGCACTCCCAAGATTCATTAACGATTTTTTTAGCTTTATTTGCCAGAACTATTTCTAAAATTAATAAGGAACTCTAGAACTCTTTGGGGTGCATTCAGAACTTAAAGAAAAAAATGGTTTTTTTGAAAGATGGGGTGGTAACTTCACAGAGGTAGTGGTAACTACATAATATTGTGATATTACATTGTAACAATTTAAATGTATGATTTGCTAAAATAATGTGATATCATTTTATAAGCGTTTTAGTAAAAAAAAAAGATTTATTGTCATGCTGAAGACTTTTATGTTTGTATTATGTTATTAAATAAAAAAATTTATTTAATATTTACATTGGTATAACATTCTATTACAGGTCCATAAACAAAATTTTAATCAAGGTATCGAAACTCCTTCACTTCTTCCACTTTCCTTCCCTTCCACCACCAAACCCTTTTTCCCATCCTTCCTCCTCCTCTTTTGAACCTCATAATCTTGGTTTTCTCCGCGTTAAGCTTCAACCTTTTCTTGTCCAAATACCTCTCCAGCCTTTCCATCATACTTCTCATTTTGTCCTCCCCCTCCGCCAGCAACACCATGTCATCCGCGTACTCCAAATCATACACCCTCCCTTCTCCCAGCCTGATTCCTCCCCACTTGACTCTCTTCATCTCCTCCTCCAGGTCAGTCAACAATATAATGAAGAGTAGCGGGCTCAGCGGACACCCCTGCCTTACACCTTTTGCTGTCCAAAAACTCTTACCCAGTTCCTCTCCCACTCTCACCCTACTTTTCGTTTCTCTCAACACTTCTTCTATCCTTTCTACCAGACCCTCCCTAACCCCCTCTCCCTCAGCGTCTCCATCAGCACCTCTCTATCCACCGAGTCAAAGGCTGCCTTTAGGTCTACAAACAGTGCCACCACTTTTCCCCCTTCCTTCCCAATTGCCTATTCACTAGGTAGTTCAGCACATATACGTTGTCCACTGTCCCCATCCCCTTCCTGAATCCCGTTTGATTCGGCGGGATGATCCCCTTGCGCTCCACTTCCTCCCTCAGCCTTTCTGCCAGCACCGCCACGTACACCTTGTATAAGGTGGATAGTAAGGTAACCCCCCTATAGTCTTCTACCCTTTCTCCTTCCCCCTTCTTCACTATGGGCACAATCACCCCCTCCTTCCAACTCTCCGGCCACCCTTCTCCTCTCCAAACTTTGTTGCAAAACTTTCTCACCCACTCCTCCACCTCTTCTCCCCCGTACTTCGACACCTCGCTCGGGATACCGTCCGTCCCTGCCGCCTTTCCCTCCTTCATTTTCCTTAAGACTCTTCTCACTTCCTCCTTACTTATTTCTTCTTCACCTCCCTCTCTTTCCCGCCTCACTTCTCCCCCTCCTCTGACGACCCTTCCTTCCACCCCTCCGAGCAACCTCATGAAATGCTCCTTCCACTCCTCCATTTCTATCCCTTCCACCACCTTCTTTCTCTTTTTCCTCTCCCTATTAACTATTTCCCACACTTCGCTTTCTCTACTTACTTCCGCCGCTTTTTTTCCCATCTGTCATTCTCCTCCTTCCTCTTCCTTTTACACATCTCCTTAAATTCTTGCTTCCTCCTTTTATACTCCTCCCCCTTCCCCCTCCCTCCCGCCCCTCTCCACCTTCTTAGCTCCCTTCTTGCCTCCCTCTTTTTCTGAAGACACTCCCCATCCCACCAACCCACTTTCCTCTTTTCCTCTTCCTTCAACTCCTCCTCCGTCTCCTTCATTGCCCCCTTCAACCTCCCCTCCATCTCCTCCCATTCCTCCTCCAGCCCCCTCTCCCCCAGCTCCACCCTCCCCAGCTTCTGCCTAAATCTATTCCTCCCTTCTTCACTCCATACCCCCCTCAAGTTTTTTTCACCTTTTTTGTCCCCCCTTCCTCCCACCCACTCCCCTTTTAACCATACCTCCACTGGTTGATGGTCAGAGTCCACCCTATCCCCAATCTTCATCCTTTCCACTTTATCCTTTACCACTCCCTCCCCAATTACATAGTCTATCACTGTGCATCCCCTCCCCCCGGTATATGTAAACTCTCCCTCTTCGTCCCCCCTTGTGTTCCCGTTGAAGATGCACCATCCTCTTTTCCCCAGGAACTCCAGCATCAGCTTACCCTCCCTATTTACAATCCAGTCCTTTGACCGTCTCTTCCCTTGTCCCCCACTCCCCTTATCCTCCTCCACCCCTTCCACCTCTCCTCCTTTCTCCCCTGTCCTCGCGTTAAAGTCCCCTCCTATCAATACTCTGACTCCTGCCTCCCTGTCCTCCGCCCACCGTTCCAGTTCCCTCAGCGCCTTTTCCATGCCCTCTCCTACGTAGACTCCCACCATCCTCCATCTCTCCTTCCCCACCCTCACCTTGCCCGTCATGATCCTTTATCCTGCCCCTGCTATTCCCGCCCCTTTTTCCACCAACTCCTTCTTTATACCCATGACCATCCCTCCCATCGCTCTTCCCTTCTTATTCCTTCTCCTTGCTACTTGCATTCCCCACTCATACCCTCCCGATAGCCTCTCCTTAACTCTTTTCCACCCTCTATCCTCCAGCCAAGTTTCCGACAACACTACGACATCCCATTCTTTCAGCCCCGTCCAAAAATCCTTATCCTTGTTCTCCAGCCCGGCCACGTTCCAGAAAACCACGCTCCATTCCTTCCTTTGCTCTCCCTCTCCCTTCCTCCCTCTCCTCTTCCCTCCCTCCGTTCTCCTATTCCGATTATTCCCCGGATTGGCATTCTGGCTTCCCAAAGCGCCCAGCCCTGCGCACGCTTCCTCTTCGGGCTGGTTTACCATCTGTGAGACCTCGAACCTTGCAGCGGAACTATTCTGTTTCCCCCTCTTTTCCCCCTCCCCTCCTCCTCTCTTCTTTGTTCTCCTCTCCCGTTCTTCAGAACCTCCTCTTCCTCATCCCATTTCCAGCATTGCTCATCTATCTATACCCTTCCATACCCTATCCTCACCCTTCTTCCTCTTCTCTCCTCCATTCTCGCGATCTCCTTTAACCTCCACCTCATTTTTCTTTTTTTCCATGTCCAGTCTTCCAGGATCCTTTCCTTCCTTCCTTTCAGCTCTTTCTTTCTCTTCATGATTTCTTTTCTCTGCTCCTCGCTCTTCATCCTAACCAGAACTATCTCCCTGTCTTTCTCTTTCTTCCCCCTCACTCTCTTGACCTCCTCTATATTTCCTCTCACCCCTATGACACTTAACACCTCCTCCACCGCCTCCCTCCTCCTTCCCTCTTTAACCTCCAGCGCTCTAATTATCACGTTTTTTCTCCTTTCCTCACGCTCCTTCCTTTCCATTCTCCTCTCCAACTCTTTTACTTTGTCTTCCACCTCTCCTCCCTCCCCTTCCCCCCGTACCCTTCCCCCCTTTTCTCCCCCCTCTTTATTTCTTTCCAGCTCTTCCACCTTCTTTTCCAACCCAGTGATACAACTCACCAATTTCTCCTTCTCTTCATTCTACTTCTCCTTTCGCTCCTTACACTCTCTCTCAACTCTTCCACCTCTCCCCTCATCAACCTCCCCTGTTCTCTAAACCCCTCCTTCAGCTCTTCCATCATCTGTCTCATATTCCCCCTCCACCCTTTCACCTCCCTCAAATCATTCATCACCTCTTTCACTTCTTCCCTCCACCTCCTCATCTCTTCTCTCCACTCACTCTTCTCCCCTTCTCCTCCGTCCACTATCTTGGGAGGTTTCTTACTATCTCTATCTCTATCTTCTTCCCCCCCTCCCTCTCGCACTCCCACATTTTCTCTTTTCCTTTTTGCGTCTTCTTTCCCGACGCTCCCAACGCTGCTGACACTGCTAACGCTCCCGCTCCTTGCTCTCTGCAACTCCCCGCCCTTTTCCTCAGACCCTATCCTCCCGATCATTCTATCTGAGCCGGTTCCCTTCTATCTCCCCGGGCCGTCTCTTTCACCGCCCTGTGCGCCGTCTATGCTCCACGTACTCCTCGGTCGCGGCCGCTCCCGCTCGACGTTCTCCCCTCTTAGTGCTTCGCGTACTCCCTGCCCGACCCGCTCTCGCGCACGCTTTTCGCACCCTTTTTCTTCCTCTATCCTCCTCACTCGCACCTTCCCTCCACTTCCACGCACGCTCTCGCTCCTCCACTCTCTCCCTCTCACCCTCACACCTCCACCAACACTCTCATACGCTCTCACAACACCGTCTAATAAACTCGCCTAACCGCCACGTGACACATTCTATCGCACCGGAAACAGAAGTCCTATATTTCTTGACAAGTAATATTTAATAAAACGGTTTCATATATTTGTAAATAAGTGATTTAAAAATGATGTACCATAAGAAAACTAAAACATGTTCTTTAGTTGTTTTATTTTTTCTCCCTCGAAAGCCCTTAGGACAATATTTGCTCTGTTCGAACAAATTAATAATATGCTCACAAGTTCTTCTTAAAAGTCTAAAATGTTTCTGAAACTAAAAGAGATCATAAGATAAAAAATAAGCTCATAACACATTGAATTTAATAAATATTTTTAATAAATATTATATTTACCTCTTCATCAGTATATTGATCAACGACTTTTCTAATATAATGTTTTACTCGCGGTATTTTCTTTTTCTGCACTAGGCATGTATATTGTAATTCTTCATTAGAACTATCTGACGAAGAAAGTAAAAAGTCATGTGCAATGACCAATTTTTCCACATTTTTATTACAATAATTTTCTTGCGTAGTGCTTGCTGTTGTACTGCATGGCATTATGCTCTCTGGAATGAAATTGCTTCATTGTTATCTCAAATGCAATATTTCTATTGTTCAAAGTTTTTCGCATAGCAATGCGCACACAAATCACTTACCACTTTCAACTGATGTTGATGATGATGATTCGCTATAGCACGAATGTGTTGTCCGTATAAATTTTAATGTGGTATTTTCTGAGGAAAAAAATGATTTTATATTTTTGATGCTACAGCAGTGGAAATTCATTGGCGATAAAGCATATAATTAATTTTACAATATTTTAAATAAAATGTTTACCGTCATTATCCACATATTTATACAGAATCCCTTCGGCCATTTTTTTTATTTGCCCATTTTCATCACGACAAATTTTCATATTTGTCTTCTTCTTTCTTGTAAAAATTATATCATTTATGATTTTTTGTTACGATAATTAATATTGTATGTACATTTGTTCTTTTTTATAATTAACAGTAATTACTAACATAGTACAAATTTCTTACATCCACTCATTGTTATATTTATTACATTTACTTATTAATACGAGCTGAAAAACTTTCGCGAGATCTTGAAGCATGAAGTTCCGCATGTGCTAATAGTGCTAGAGCTTCCGTGAACCACAGAACATATACCGTGAACTGTCAGTAATAGGTTAGGAGACACACCTTCCGCCATGATACTGAGTGCGCTCCTAAAGATATCGAGTTTTAAATCGAACTTGAGATCTGACTCGACCCGACCCTGAGTCGGGTCAAGTCAGCAAATCAAAAACGCTATTAGAAAGAGATGAAGAGAGTTTAACCGAAGGTTACAGTTAACCGACGTTGGTAAAACTGGCCTTTCCTTACGAAAAAGTAGTACTAGCAATCAGTACTCAGTACTGAGTGATCAGTACTCGTAGTATGAACAGTCTAATATAACAGATTGAAAGGAAATATTGAAAATATAACCACAAAAACGTACTCAGTACTGATTGCTAGTACTACTTTTTCGTAAGAGTTAAGCGTTTTTGTAGTTATATTTTCAATATTTCCTTTCAATCTGTTATATTAGACTGTTCATCGCAACCAGTCACGCACTCGGATCCTTTTATTTCTACATCCAGCATTTCTACTAAAACGTCAGAGGTTGTGGATTCCTTATATCAAACCGTAATACTATTGTCACTCACTACTGTTCCTACAAACATCAAGACTCGGTTGGAATCTTTAAAAGGCTTTGTTCGCGCGACTTCACTATTATAAGATATTGGTCGAATAAGTTTTCCGATTTGGTAATTTGTTATTAAGTTAGGTTATTTTCTTATTCATTTACTATATTTTTTAAAAATGTTGAAAAAAAACGTCAACGTAAAAAATTTGTTGGACGACGCCAACAATATCGAAGAGTGTTGGAAGCTGTAAACAATCAATTTGCTGCTATTTCAAACAGAACGCTTGATATTAATATAATTTAACTGATACGTCAAACGTAATACATAATGTTATATCGCCTAATACTAATGTAATTAGAGTCAATAATGAAACAAGTAATATTGAAAAGAATTTTGAAAACGCTATTACCTGTTCAGACTTACAATATGACAATAATTTTATTGTTGATGCTTGTAGCGCTTTGGCTACTATTTCGCTCGCTACCGTTCGCTCGCTTGTGTTGGTAGGATGCGCAGTGTCGTGGGGTCGCAAATGACGAGAATGTAGATCTGGTATGTACAAGGTTTATTCTTAACTCTATATTTACAGGTGCTATGTGCACGTGTGGTCCTGAGAAGGACCGTTTGTGTGGGGCGTTTAAATGTGGCCGTGAAAAGGGCCGATTGTACTGCGCTACGGCAGTGGCTGTACTCCAGGTAATGGAGGGCTGTGCCTTCGTCCGGTGGAGTGGCTGCTGGCCCCAACGATTCAGTCGCCTCCAGGCCGGTGGAGTTCCCGGTGGCGTCAGGGAACGCTCAGGCTCCTCGGTGTGCGTGTGCCGAGCGGTTTGTGGCCTCGGAGGGTCCGTCTGCGTAGCTCTCTCGCTGTGGGGCGCCTCCCAGTCGCTGTCCGTCTGCGATCCGTGGTCCTCGTAGTGGGAACGGCACTGCGTTCCTCTGTGCACCCGTGCTTGGGGCACGGTCTGTATCTCTCGGTTGGTCCTGTCGCCTGGAGAGAGCGGCAACGGTGACAGGAGTGTCGGCACCGTCCAGCGCGGAGACGTCGATCTCCGTATCCGGATGTCCTAGCGGGTTACTAGCTCCTTCGGTGGTCGAGTGTAGCGTACCGGTGGCAGATTCAGAGGAATCAACCTCCACGTTGGCGGGTGCGGATCTCGTGGCTGCTCCGGGTGTTTCGGCGGCAGCGATTTACATGGGTTGGTTGACGTCACTGGCCTGCGTGGTGGCAGCTCGACACGTTAGTCGCCCAAAAAGTCTATCACTCTTGATACCTCCGGTTATAAGGAGTATATGAGCGGTGAATGCTGGTAGGACCTTCCTGGTGCGGTCTTATATACATGTCCTTGCGGAATATTGAACTCGCGAAACTCGGCCGCCTATCGGCGTAAGCTTGTTGTGTTCTTCCTCGTGGTGATAACGCGTGTTTACCGCGCGCGGCTGGCTGCCGTGCCGCTGACGCGCGCGCTCAGGCCGGGCGTGTGGAACGGGCTGCCGTTCGGCGGGGGCGCGCTCATGTGCGCTCGGTGTGGCGGTTGAGCCGCCGTCTGTCGGGGGGCTCTTAGCCGCCACAATGCTGTTGATGCTGTATCTAATTGTAGCGAACCCTCAAAGTTCTTCATATACTAATGTAAACAATGATGAAAGCTCAGATTATGAAAGTAGTTTGAAAGATAAGTTAGCTAAGTGGGCTATTGAAAGACATATCGCATATTGCTTTAACAGATCTTTTGCATATACTTTCAGCTTATCATCCCGAATTACCTTTATATTCTCGTACATTATTGCAAACTGCTACTTCTACAGAAATTAACAAGTTAGAAACTGGAGAATTGTGTTATTTAGGCTTGAGCGCTGCTTTGAAAATAATATTATCACAAAAAAACACTAAAAAATATTTGAAATCTGGTGAGACGTTAAAGATCTGTTTTAATATTGATGGTATTCCATTATTTAAAAGTAATAAATTACTATGGCCTATTCTGGGCCTTATTAAAAATTTTGATAGTATTCCATTTGTTATTTCAGTTTTCTGTGGAACGTCAAAGCCAAAACCTTTAAATATGTTTCTGGCAAATTTTATAGATGAATTAAATAAATTATTAAAAATGAATTGTATTTTAACGGAAATTTTTTTATGATTAAAGTTCATAGTTTTGTGTACGATACGCCTGCTCGTGCCTACTTAAAATGCACAAAAACACATACGGGTTACTCGTCATGCGATAAATGTAATGAACATGGGGAATATTACAAAAACAAAGTTGTTTTTATGAGCGAAACAGCTCAAAAGCGCACAGATGAATCTTTTAGGAAACAATTAGATGACAGTTATCACCATGGACCATCTCTTCTTTAGATTTACCCATAAATTTAATTAAATGTTTTCCCACGAATTACATGCATAATATTTGTCTAGGAGTAATGCGAACTTTATTACGTACATGGATTGGGGGTTCATTAAAAGTTAGACTACCTAACAATAAAGCAAATTATTTCACAACGTCTTATTGATTTACAGCAATTTATTCCATCAGAATTTAGTAGAAAACCTCGATCGTTAGATGAACTATCATATTGGAAAGCAACAGAGTTTAGAACTTTTCTGATTTATATTGGTCCGTTTTTGAAAAATATTTTACACAAATCTATTTATGAGAATTTTCTGTTGCATGTTGCAATTTCTATATTAATATCACAGAAACATATAAATAATTTTGGAATTTTATTTGCACGAAACTGTTTGCTGACTTTTATTAACCATTGTAGAAATGAATTGTACGGTCCAGAATTTGTTGTTTTTAATATTCATCTTTTATCTCATATATGTGATAATGTGGAAATTTATGGTCTTTTAGATGAATATTCAGCATTTCCTTTTAAAATTTACCTCGGCCGTTTAAAAAAATTAATAAAGTCTCTTACTAATCCATTGCAACAAATACATCGTCGACTGCAAGAAATTAATCCTTTTTTAAAATTAAATAACCACAATTTCAAAAATCCTGACACGACTGAATATTTCGTTGATATGGAACATAAAAATGGTCTTTTATTAATTTATTTTATTAATTCCTGTGAGGTGTATAAACAATATAAAAAGATTACTTTTAAAAATTTATTATTTTCTATCAACCAATATAGAAAGTTAGATAGTTATTGTAGGTTGAAAGGTGATACAAAAATAATAGAAATACATAATATTATAAAAGCAAAGAAAAGCGATATATTTCTTATTATAATAGTTATTTGTGTAACAAGTGCGGGAAGTTGAGAATTGGACACAGGTGCGGAGTGACGCACGAGCCGAAGGCGAGTGCGTCCACTCCGCATGCGTGTCCAATTCTCAACCCGCACGTGTTACACACACTATTTTATATCACAAGTGCGTCTAAAGTTTAAAAAAGGACTTGCAGGGGGCGAGGGGGGGGCGAAGCCCCCGAGCCCTTAAAGAAAGACTTGCGGGGAGTTATTTCTCCCAACAAGGAGGGGGGGGGGGCAAAGCCCCCCCGAATTGGGGTCATTTTTCCCAACGAGGGGGGGCTTCGCCCCCCCTCGTTGGGAAAAATGACATACGGGGGGGTTCGGGGAGGCGAAGCCCTCCCGAGTCCGGGCGCAGGCGGGGAAGGGGGCGCGGGGGGAGGGGCTCCGCCCCTTCCCCCGCCTATAATAAAGCAACGTTTATTACAGGAGCAAGCATGAGGTTTTCGCCGGCTCGTAGCTCGAGGGAACGGTATCGGCACGTGCCGGGCTTCCCGACGATCCGCGTTTCGTTCCCGGAAGACGCGATCCCGACGACGGACGACTTATCGATCGTCCTGGCGTGCGAATCCGTGCGACACACGTGCACACACATACACACCCGCTACGCGACTCCTCAACGATTTCGGGTACACGAAAAATTTTACATTGAGTCGGTCTCGGTTTCTGGCGTTTCTGAGGTTATGTCTGAGTATCGCTGTGATAATTCGCGTCAATTCGCGTAGTTGAAGTTGAAGAATCTTAACGACATCTCGCAGCGCACGGAAACACGCGTAGTGTTTCGCGTAGTGTGCCGCGAGATGTCGTTAAGAACATGCGAGTGTGGCGATGCTAGCCACGCTATTGGACGGAGATGTGGCGACGCTAACCACGCTATTGGATGAAAATCTCCGTCCAATAGCGTGGATAGCGTCGGATTGAGAAAAGTAAGGAGAGTGTTGGCAATGAGTCGTGCGGGAAGTACTTTTCTAGTGAGATTTCCTGCACACGTGCGTAAATATAGTGAGAAATTTCTCGTGTGTGCAATTGGTTATTTCGTGCACAGATGGCGCGCAAGAAATGGGCCATTTTCGACGCACATGTGATATAAAACACTTTATTGAATATTTACCTTTCTATCTATATAAATGTGATTCGTCATTACTTGACATATACGTTCTCAAAGGTTTAAGTGATTTGAAAGCATGGCCTATTAATATCATCAGCAGCAAATGTATTGTATTACCTAATATTGATGATAATAATAATTCTTACGTTTCTATGCCAATCATACATAATTTTGATTAATACAATTAAATTAATTAAAGCGCTCGCATACGAGAAATTATTGTGTGCCGTGGCTTGTAATGTTTGTGAAAATGCATGCTATTTGTAGTTTAACTTAAATGCTATTTATGTACTTATCTTAAATTAAGTTTAAAATAATCAAATTAATTCCTAAGGTTACTTTATTATAATTAATAATTGATAAAAATATATATATATATATATATATATATATATATATATATATATCTATATATATAAGTCACGTCCGTCTGTCTGTATGTACGCGAACTACTCATTCGTTAGTGGACCAAATTTTTACCAAAAGTATATGAAATAGGGGTAGAATTTCCCGGGGATGAAAATGTCGTGGTTAATTTTTCGTTACCGATTCTATCTATATATATAAGTCACGTCTTCTGTCTGTATGTACGCGAACTACTCATTCGTTAGTGGACCAAATTTTTACCAAAAGCATATGAAATAAGGGTAGAATTTCCCGGGGATGAAAATGTCGTGGTTGATTTTTCATTACCGATCTTTTTGGAAACCGGTTCCGAAATTTTTTCAAATTTTACGAGAATTTTTCGGGAATTAATTTACCGAATCTTAAAGAATTGTATATGAAACAGGGGTAGAATTTCCCGGAAAGTATCATAATGTGCATAGTTTTTTGCTACCGATTTTTTGGAAACCGGTTTTTTTAATTTTTCCGGAAATAATTGACCGAATTTCAAAGAATTGTATATGAAACAGGGGTAGAATTTTCCGAGGAGTGTTATAAAGTGTATAATTTTTTGTTACCCATTTTCTGAAAACCGATTTTTCTAATTCTTCCAATTTTTCGGGAATTAATTGACCGAATCGCAAAGAATTGTATATGAAGTAGGGGTAGAGGGATCTCCACATGGACCGTGAATCATATGTTTTAAAACTTTTTCATTAAGTTTTGGATATCTTTCTTCGTTAGGGATTTCAGCCCATACCATCATGTCAATAACTTCTTGAAGTCGTAGCTTATCTTCATCACTTAACATTGCAAGTAAATGCAAATGTGGAAGCCCTCTTTTTTGAAACTCAATCACGCCTGCATAAGCTATAATATTTCCAAAAATTTTATTTTGGATTAAATCCTTTAAAACTTTTTTGACATCCAAGTTAAATGTTTTAGCGACTAAATCACGTCGAAACTCTATTAGACATCCATCAAGGTTATTCTTAATTTCTGGACATTGAGGATTGCAAAATGCAAATTTTTCGGGGATCAAAATGTCGCGGCTTTTTTTTTTGTTTTATAGAATGTAAAGGTGATTTGAATGATGATTGATTAAGGAATTTTTATTGATAAAAAAATTTCAAAAGTATATATATTGTATTAAGAATAAAGCATGTGTGTATGCGCGCGTGCATATAAATTTAATGGAAAAAGATCGAGGCAAAATAAAATACAAAATTTATGTTGTCATAAGTATAGTATACCTCTCTAAATTCCTCTCTAAAATTATTAATTTTGAAATTTACTGCATTAATATATAAAATAAGAGCAACCACTTTTTATAGACAAATTGAAAAATATTTAGGAAGTAATTAAAATTCGAAATAACACGCACATTTCTGCCGTAAAACGTTGGATTAAATTTGGTCGTAAAATTATTTCAAATAATGATTTCAAATGTGTTTGACTTTAATTACTGTGTATTTAAAGCAATAATTATTCAAATATTAGACTGATGCATATCGCGACGTAAGCAAAATAAATTTGTGCATTACTTTAGACGAAACAAAGACAGTTTCCTATTCGAGTGTCATTTGCTATGACAATCAATAAATCACAAGGACAAAGTTTAGAAAAAGTTGGGATTTATTTGCCACATCCTGTATTTGCTCATGGTCAACTTTATGTGGCATTTTCTAGAGCAACCAGAAAGGAAAGTGTAAAAATTAAGATTGATAAATTAAGCAATCAAGGACATCTAATAAAAGGAAGTAAAAAATGTTTTACAAAAAATGTAATATACAGAGAAATTTTATAAATTGAAAAATTATAAAATTGTATAAATAAATAATATAATAATTAAAATGTTAATAAAATATATATTTAAACATTTTTAAATAAATTACATAAAAAATTATAAATATTAAAATTGTAAAAGTAATTTTACAAATAATAATTAATTTTTAGTATGAATGTAAGTGTGCAATACGAGGTACGTTTTGAAATGTCAAAAAGTAAATTGCGATCGATTCTCTTGAAATTGGTACCAAAATTTTTATTTATAGTGGTACAGCTATTTTTATTTATAGTGGAATAGGCTTACTGGGGAAACCACTAAAAAAAAACGCATTTACAATAGTACCTCAAGGATGATGCGGAAATCTATTGGCGTTAAATGTAAATATACGCTAGCACCTATTTGCGTGTTTTATTACATATGTCCTCCGGGGCTAAGCCTTTATAGATCTATAGTTTCTTAGCTTTGAGGTCCACGCGCTAGCTTTGAGGCCCGCGCGAAGCGCGGGCAGAAACGCTAGTATATATATATATGTATATTGCAAAATCTATTTCTCTCTTTGAATAAAAAGTGTAATAAATTTCAGCTGATTGTTAATTATATTTACGTCTTAATTATGTCATAAATCCATTGAAAAGACGTCATAAAATGAAGTCAAAATAACGTATCCGCGATGACGTCAATAGTCTGTGACATTAGACCGTCATTTTAACGTCATTATGGCGTTCAGTTAGTGAACGTCAGGAATGGTCAGTGAAGGACCAAAATTTGACGTCAAAATGACTTGTGTTTCCTACCTGGATTGGCTTTTTTTTTATTACATAGCCGGAAGGAAATAGAGTAGAAGTTATGAAGGGATTTGCTGCAACTAGCGCTTTTCCTGGAGTAATAGGAGTAATTGATGGCACACACATATAAAAATCGTTTTGTCTTAAATTGTATTTTTCTATCAATAAAAGAATAGCCTCATAAGTCTATTTAAAAACTGTAAAAGTAAGTATTAATGAAACAAAAAAAATTATATACATTATTTTAAAAAATTATTAAAAGTACCTCCAACTTCTCCAACTTGTAGCATGTTGTGATGTCTCGTCGTCCTGTGAAATCTCCTCTTCCTGTGGTATCTTCTCTTCCTGTGATATTTTATCCTCTTTCTGTGATATCTCCTCACAGTTGTCAATATCAAACACGATGGTGTTATTTTCCTCTAAATAAAAATAATTATACAAAATTTATTACAAAATAAATATTTCTCATAAAGAAAATCTATACGCTTATTAAACTTACCATGTATTTTTTTATTTTACCTAATTTTATTGTTGCATAAACGATATCTAAAAGTAAAGGAAAACAATCATAATAGCATAATAGCATAATGATGATAAACGTGATAGAAATTACGAGAAAAAAAATAGTTTATAACCTTCAAATATTTTGCAGTAATAACTTTAAACATAATATTGACTACACATAAACTTACCTGTTCTTAAGCGCTTTGTTTCATCTGCCGTGGCACTTATTTCGTACACGCAACCGGTGTCTTTTAAGTACACTGTTTGCATTAGAAATTGGAATTTTGTTACAATTTTTCCGTCTATAATTCGATTCGACGATATGTTTGTTGACATGCAATCCGCTCAATGCGTTCCGAAATGAACGTAAGCGCTTATGCTTGATCATGTTCACACTGCCCTACCTTGCAGAAATAAGCGTTTGTCAGCAGAAGTTATGACGTCACGATGACGTCATTAGTCGATCCGTAAGCGCTTACAACTCCAAAGCGAACGACGTGACTAACGCTCATAAGCGCTTACAACGCGTGAGCGCCCAAACCGAACGCATCCCTAATTAAAAGGACGTTTAGGTATAACATGCCTAGTAATATTATGTACTTGTATTATAAATAATATTCACGTAGTAATTTGGTTTCATATAAATAATAGCTTTCGTAGATCTTTTTTGAGCTTTTCATATGCATATTTATGGAAAAGGGGTGTGTAATTACACATAAAAAATGAACGTAGATAACGAAAATACATTGACTAGAAGAGGGTGTTATAAACGATATTTGCAAGACGGTGATATTGTATCAATACCTGAGTCAACATCCGTTCCCGTAGACAACGAGAACAGGTGCTATTACAACAGATAAGTCTGTAACCATATATATGTATACGTATGATTTTTTTCACTTTGATATTAAATTTTTTATTGTATTTTAAAAATATTATAGTATAAAAGAAGACACCCCTTTTCCATAAATATTTATATTTTTATTATAAAACAACCTTTAAGTCTTTATTTGCAATAAAGCGTATTTATTTAACTAAGAATAAGAAATGGATGTCGACGATATTCTGTGATATCGGGACAACCATCTGTGAGTTCCAATGACAACAAACAGCCCACTGCTGCTGAAGACATATCGGAAGATAGTGATTAAAATATCGATGATCCAATATCACCTGGCAATCCAGAAAATAATGGTACAGTGAGTGTAATTATTGAATCAAATTTTGGATAAAAATATGTTTGTATACAAATACAAACTAACTCATAAATTTACCATTTTTTATTTAAAAAAATCGCTTTTTATATTATTTTATTTCGGGTGACTGACAGTTTTGTAAATAAGCTATTTCAGAGGAGCAGGAGATTATGAAAATACACAGCTCTGAAATTATTAGCTATAATGGACAAAAATACGATTTTTTTGCTCAAAATATAAAATAAGATATTCTGATTTCGAGAAGAATGTTGTGTCTGTACTACCGCAATCATCCAAGATAAAATTCTGATTAAACTTTGCTTACTTAGGTCTTGAAATTTTGACACAGAAAAAGTTGCTTCGTTTTTGAAAGTAGTATACGCCTTCGCGAGAACTAATAATAAATTTCAAAACACGTTGAAAACACAATTCAGTGAAAACAGCCTAAAGTGAAAATGACGTCAATATGACGTTGCACAGTGGTCCCAAATCCCGAGAAGCTGGCAAAAATTCGGAAAATAAAGTTTTTATTTAGGGACTTTTAACTGTTGGAATAGTTGTAGAGCACTGTTAAATTTATAAGGTTAAATTAAACTCAATTTTGAGTAATTTTTAACTATTCCATAGGTCGCCACTGCTCCTACTCAATATGTAGTTAATTTAAGGTAGCTACTGCATCAGCGAAAACAAAGATTTTTGATTGACATGAAACTATAGAGCATTATACGTAATCAGCAATTAATTCACGATTTTTTACCACGTAATTACGGAAATATAAGCATTCAAAGTTGGTGAGTTTTACATTAGGCTATATGAGAGACGTGTGCAAAATCGTAATTCACGAGATTTTACGAGTATTTAAAAAAAAAAATTGAAATTTGGAAAACAAAAGATCTTATTAATTTAACTATTACGAATGATTTAAAACAAAAAAAAACGTTAGTTTACTATTGCAATAAAAAGATATTCAATATTAAAGCAAACAAAATGTAGCTAACAGAGAAGCTCTGGCTAGTCGGCCATCAAAACTTGGCAACAGCGCGGACCGCACCTAATCTCACTTGTCGGCGCCAATGTCAAAATAATTAGAACAATATGCTTTGACGCAATTCAAAGTATAAGCGTGAAATTTAGTTGCGAAATATATATTTAATCTTGAAATGAAAATTACCTAGTATATTGTTCAGTTTATTAGAATATTGAGCCGCCACAAATTGCATGTATTTTAAATTTGCTTTAGGCGGTTTAGAGAGAAGGAGTAAGAAGTCTAAGGGTGCATGAAGATAATCAACAACTGTAATTACGAGTTGTCTATGACATTCTTTACTTGCGTGATTATACGTTGAATAACTTTTTTATTTTTCGTGACACGAGGATGTCCGTTGACATCTGAGGCTAAGAGAACTGTTACAGCGTCCTCGCCGCCTTCCAAAAATGATTCTTTTAAATGACTAAATGTTAAACCAGCTTTTGCCATTTTCGTTTTCATGCCTGCTGAAACGCCTTCCTCCATACAGTCGAACGAATTCTTATTTAACTTAGTTTTTGCGTTCTGCGCTTCTTCCATGAAAATCCCCTCGATAGATATACTCTCACCGCGAAGCTCTTCGTCGGTTATACCTACAACTCGAATAATATCTTCCAGAATTCTTACATCGACAGCCCCATTATGAGCGCCGGCAGAAGCGTTATCTCCGATAAATTCTTCCGCTAAAACCGATAAGCGGAAAGACTGCTTAGCTTTCACTCGTCGAGCGGCCGGTGGTGCGAAGCTACCATCCGTGGGATTATGCCTGAACGCCTCTAAGGCCGTATCCTCTCTAGTCAAAGGTGGCAATGATATCTCTAGGAGTCTCGTGAGTCGAAAGGCTCAAAACAATGTGACACACTACTAGGCGGCCGGTCCTCGCGGGCCGGTCGTCGCACGAGCCCGGTTTGCCGTACGTTATGTTTTTTTTTTAGCACAGGCAGACTATCACAAAAGCCACAAGAAATTGCTCGAAATTCGACCATGAGACCAAGACTCTGTAATTCTCTAAGCAGCATAGGAGTATCAAATCGCCGGCCATTGTGATCCACGAGAATTGTTGGACCTGGTTTTATGAATTCTAAGAACCGCAGCATCGCAACTCTACGTGGTGTCGTCACTACTTGTTGACCGTGTAAATTCAGCTCCCCATTTTCGACTGTTAGTCCTAAAAAACACAAGGAAAATATCAATGATTAGTATTATTTGCGAGCAAACCGTACCAGTAACAATAGATGCCGCTCGAGAAATTTCGTGAGTTGGTAGCATATATGCATCGAATTTCTCTGGACCACGTTTCGCTGATATTTGGATGATTTCAGAAGTGCTGTTGAGACCGGTTGTTTTCAAATAAAAAAATACAAGAATGCTGTCATTGGGGATTCCTTCGTTCTAAAGAGAGATTGGATTATCAACGTCCATCATTGCGTTAAACTTACATCCAGATGAATACGTGATGCCCTCCCTACTTTCTGCATTGTTATTCATTGCATGTCGTTCTTGGAAAAGAAATCGTCGTCTTTTTTTTTGCCTCAATAGTTTTTGCCGATTTTCGCTGAGCTTTCCAAATCTCGTCCTTTTTTTCTCGAAACGTTGCCGTGTTTTTTCCTGGGGAGATATCTAGTTTCTCGTGGATATTTATTATGTAAGCCGTACCGTAGTTTTTTTGGCAAACCGCGGCTGCAACACGAAAATCATTAGATTCCGAACCGGTTACACGACATTTTCCTCAAAAGAAGAGGGAATAATGATGGTACCAATGAAGATCCCTAGGCAATACATTTTAATTTTTGTGTGGTTAGTAACACTGTTTCAGTAGTCTGTTCAGTAATCTGTCAGCGGAAACCTTATTGACATGCGGCGCGAATATAACATTATAAAAATGTATGTATGTATATAGCGACACTTAATAAATTAAAATAAAATGAAATAAATTTGCAGTATGACGCTATATAACTGCAGTATAACATATTTTGTAAAATTCGACAGAGTTAAAGGTAAAGGTGTTATATCTACAGATTTATCAAAATATAATTGACACTAATATTTATTTTATAGTATTTCTATTTTATGAGGATATTATATCTACTTATCTGACATTCTATTCTTTATTTATTTCTTTGTATTTTCGTTTTTTACGCTTCTTTCATCTCGCATAAGTTATAACACCTTTACCTTTAATTCTGTCGAATACTTATCTATATCTATATGCACTGTAATTGTAAATGTTGTTAGATCAATTCTTTTTTTTCTAATTTCTTTGTTCCAGCTTTCAGATTTAGAGATGGAATCTCTATGAAATGCTTTTTCAAAGAGATAAATTGCGTCAGAGAAACTGGGAAGGAAGATTAAAAAAGTATAAGGCACAGTAACATATTTATAAATTTATTTAATCTCTTCCAACAAGTTCAGACAACGTATGTAAGATTAATAATAAATCTAACTCGTTTATATTTGTCTCTATGTTCTCCCAAATTGTTTTTATTTTATTTTCTTTAATTTGTGTAGGTTTACGCACCGACCTCGCCCAGAATTGTGGATGTTGCATCAAACTTTTGATGTTTCTTTGATGCTCAGTAAGGTAAGCTGTAAATAACATTGAATTAAAATTCGTGATGATTACATTTCATTATGATATGTGATATCATATATATATATATATATATATATATATATATATATATATATATATATATATATATATATATATATATATATATACCCAGCAAACACAGTTATGTAACCATTATATTGCCGCAATAAAACGAAATGTAACGTGTAATGTAACCTGGAGGTTTCAGTTATATATATGTTAATTGTAATTTCCCACTCACGTGACATTGTGTCGACATAACAGCAGTATAACGCATTATATTGAAATTATATAAATGTATATAACTGCAATATATATACAACCGAAATACTGTTATCTAGTATTATCTATATATCTAGTATTGAAATAGCCATAATGGTCGAAGTTATTTGTATCTATAACTGTAAAGTTAAAATTTATATCTTTAATGCAGATACATCTCTGAAATAATTACATGTAGATCTATATAAATGTATTGGCAATGAGAGAGATGCATCTATACAACAGATATAAATTATAACTCTACAGTTAAGATACAAATAACGAATTTTTAATGTTCTAAAGAAAAATAAATATGAAAACATATATTTTTTATTGCATAAATGTTTTATTGATGCACACATTCTTTAAGCTTTTCTTTTTTCTTGAAGCTTTTTTTACAGGTTTAAACTGTAGATATCGTTTATATCAATTTAAGAATTTATTTTCTCCTTTGTATAACAGATTAGTATACTTAATCGAACATAAAATCAAGTAAAAAATATCATATTTATAATCATCAAAATCATATTTCAAAAAATCAAATTTTATCGGTGAAAAATTAAAATAAGCAAATCAGTATAACTCTATGGAGATATAAAATAAAAATACAATTTTACAAAATGCGATTAGAAAAAAGTTCTTGGAAACATTTCAAACTTATTCTGTAGAAATTTTCACCTATTTGTACGTAGCGGCCGCTCTCGGCGGTTGTACAGTGGATGATGATAGAGGCGCGCGAGAATCAATAATCAAAAGTAATCTTGTAGAAAGACACATTCAAAAATAAGAAATCAATTTTCGAATTATCGCACTAGGTGCAATATTGACGAGCAGCAATGAAAAACGCGCGCGCGCTCCGCAAAAGTTCGAAACAGAAGTCCGTTAAAAAAAATACAAAAAAGAGAGATAACGAGTTAAGAAGCATGGATGAAGGGTGTGTTGCGTTATCGCTCGGTCGAGAGAAAGAGAGAGATAATAAGGAGAGTGTCGCTTCCGTCGCGGGATATATATATATTTTTTTCTTAGTTCTCGTCGACCTCAGCTTCCTGCTCCTCGTCGAATTCTGCGTCCTCGTCCGCGGTAGCCTCCTAGTACTGCTGGTACTCGGACACCAAGTCATTTATGTTCGATTCGGCCTCACTGAATTCCATCTCGTCCATGTCCTCGCCGGTGTACCAGTGAAGGAAAGCTTTTCTCCTGAACATGACAGTGAACTGTTCAGAGCTTTAACAGTTCCTGGATGGCGGTGGAGTTGCCAATGAACGTGGCGAACATCTTGAGACCGCGCGGTGGAATATCGCACACGGCGGTCTTGACGTTGTTCGGTATCCGCTCGACGAAGTACGAACTGTTCTTGTTCTGAATGTTGAGCATTTGCTCGTCGACCTCCTTCATCGACATCCTACCGCGGAAGATGGCGACGACTGGTGCTTATTTCCACCCATTGTATGTGTACTCCTCGAGTTGCTTAAGGTTTCGGACAATCTACGTCTTTCTCAGCTGCATTCTTATCGCGACTTTCTCGCTGGCTTCGTTGCTTAGCAAAACGTAGCCATTCCGCCGTAATTTCATCAAATGCGGATTCTGTTAGACTCGCATGATATGAAATCATCTCTCCTGAAAAGAAACGACAAGAATATTCAAAATTAATAAAATTATTACCGTAATTAACAATTAATATGGTAAGCAGTATATATTTTAATTACATACTTTTCATAATCTTAATGAAATATAAATCCGAAACTCGAAAATTGTTTCGAATTCCTTTCCAGGAACAGTTCATTGCACACTCATTCGAAAACAATTTTTTTAATGCTCGATGAATACTATCTCGCGCGTTAGTACCACCTGTTTTTTTCAATAAGTCTGTCTGTAACACAAAAATAACAAAATTTGCATATATTTAAAGTGCTAATAGTAATTATAAATAATTAATTATGCTACAAGGGTTTATTAACTGATATAAACATACATATATAAACATATATATAATACATATGATATAAATATACATGCATATATATATATATATATACATATATATATGTGTGTTTAAAAATAATTGGAGATGTTTAATTAAAATAATTTCTATTTTAAAATAGGTTTACAATTTCAAATTTCACAAAAATATATGTAACTTACAAACTGTACTACTGCTCCCTCTGTTCTTCTTAATAATGTATCAAAATCTTTTATTTCACCTATTGTTGATAACGGTAACAATGGTGCAATAATTCTATCATCGTAACCTGCAGAATGTGTTATAGGATGTTTTAGAGTATCTTCCATTCGAGTAAAACGTTGCACAAGATCTTTCAAGATGAGAGTATTTTCACATTGCGTACGCTGCATTTGTCTCAATATCTCTGCAACACGATTATAATACCATGTACATTAAAATAACATATAACAATATATGAAAAGGCTCTCTTGAATAAATTAAAAACATAAATAAATGTGGCAATAGAAGCTAGGAGCGGTAATTAGAGTGCGCTCTATAATTTCGACAAAACAATAAAAGACAAGTACGTTTTGACCATTTCTTTGGGTCATCCTCAACGCATAACAATAGTGAATTATATAAATATCTTATATAAGTCAGAATTAAACACAATCAATCGGTTTAAAACAATTTGCATGTAGATATAGTCGATAGATTTTTTCGTCTCTTATAAATAAAAGTAAAGGCAGATGTATATTACATACGGTACAATGAGTTAAAAATCCGATAATGTCTCAGGAAACTCCGGATCCCAAAAACCTTTAAAAAATTTTGTTTATTATATATATATATAACATAAAAAAGTGATAATAAATAAAATATTATAACACATGTGAAAGTATAATATTATACCTTGTGGTGTATTTGGTCGCTCATATTTGGATCGATGTCGCGAGCACTGATTCTTTCGTTTTTGTAAATCTTCTTTTGACAGTGACAACATCTTATAATACTAAAAATCAAATATTATAAATTACTTTATGAGAAAAATATTTATACTTATTTATTTATATTTATATTTATTTCTTATACATTTTTTTTGTTTATTTATATGTTACATAACTATACTGTTAAATTGCATTACTTCTCTGCATTCCCAGCAATCCCAACCGTTTAACTTTGCTCTCTCAGCTTTACATCGCATGTTACGCTGCTCTGAAATGTCCTTTCTTTTTTCCTTTCTTTTTCTGTCAATAATGTTTTCATTATATATATATATATATATAAATGCAACTTCTCCATTACGACAATTGTTGAGCGATATTTACATATTAAACTTATCCAATAACACCTTTTGTTCAGGTGGCTTGTTTTCTGTGTTATCCAAATTGACTGGATAAAATGCAAGTCTTTTCACTCTCTTCTTTGGTGTAAACAACATAGATGGACTTATTGGTCGATTATTTTCGTCGGTATTTTTGTGCAAAGATTCATATTTTGCAACGGATGAAGCAATTTCCGCATCGGTTAAAATTAATAACTCTATTAATCACATATACATATGTAATAATTAATCAATGAATTAAAATGTTTACACATAAATAATACTGCCGAATTTTTCTTGTATTCCAGGGGGTTGATTGTGTATTTCGACTTATGTAAGATATATATAATTCACTATTGTTATGCATTAAGGCTCCTGGGTACTCGCCGCGGTATGTGAGATCGTAACATTAGAAGCGAAAAATGAGTGGAAAATGACACAGGCGCTGGCAGACGCATAAACCTGCATGGTTACTTCGTATTACATTCATTTTACGGCTGTTTATTAACTGTTAAGGAAAATAGATAGTTTTCGGAGTATTTTTAGAGTGTACTGAAGTGATCTGTAGTGTTATTTGATATTTTTTTATTTGGTAATTTAATGCAAGAATTTTCAACGTGTCATTTCCGCTCATTTCTTGCTTCTGACGTCACGATTTCAACATGGCCGCGGCGAGTACCCAGGAGCCTTAAGGGCTCAAACACAATGAGAAAAATAAGGAATAAGATAAAGGAATAAGGAATAAGGCATGTTGCATCTCACTTTAATGTACATGTACTGAAGTGAGATGCGACATTCCCTTATTCCTTTATCTTATTCCTTATTTTTCTCATTGTGTCTGAGACCTAAGAATAACCCAAAGAAAGGGTCTAAATGTACGCTTGGTTTTTGTTTTATCTAAATTATAATAAATTATAGAGCGTACTCTCAAATTACCACGCCTGGTTCTTATTTCTAAATTTATTTATGTTTTTGATTTAAAAATAATATTATGTACCTATGTTAATCTTAAGTATAATAGAAAAGATAGTTTCGTTTCGCGACCTAATCAATAAAAGAGTTCTTGAATTCGGTATGTGCAGCAGACTCTAAAATTGTATACAACGTTACTGCACTATTACAAATTGAAGGTTTCTGGGTACGGTCATGTCATGTTAGATCGTGAAAAGTTAAGGGCAAGAGATGACATGCTGCAATATATTGCATGCCATTTTCAAATAAAAAAATATGTGAATGAAAAAAAAAAAACACTTCAGATAGCTTTAGCACATTTCAAAAATACTTTGAAAACTATCCCTTTCCCTTGACAGTTAATAATCAGCCGTAAAACGAATGTAATACGAAGCCTGTAGTCATGCAAACTTATACGTAGGCGCATGACTAGGGTTCGTATTACATTCATTTTACGGCTGTTTATCAATTGTCAAAGGAAAGGGATAATTTTCGAAGTATTTTTCAAGTGTGCTGAGATGATCTGGTATTTTTTTCATCCATATACTTTTGTATTGGAAAATGGCACGCAATAATTCTCAGCGTGTCATTTCTCGCCTTTGACTTGTCACGATCTAACATGACCGCAGCAAGAGTCCAGGAGCTTTAATATCTATTACTTTTTTCAATATTTATTAACAGTATATCTACCTCTTGATGCTGTTGGGCTATCTGGGGAGTTACGATGACATGATTTCTTGCTGGACTGTACACGACGTAAATTATTTTCTTTATCAGAATCTGAAAAGTTACTTCTATTAAAATAAAAACTACACAATTAAGGCTCCTGGATAGTCGTCGCTTCTATCCTTGTTTGATGACGTCCGAAGCGAGAAATAAGTGGAAATGACAAGCTGAGAATTCTTGCATTGAATTTCCAAATAAAAAGATATTTGCTTAAAATAACACTACAGATCACTTCTGCACTTCAAAAATACTCCGAAAACTATCCAATTCCCTTGGCAGTTAATAAACAGCCGTAAAATGAATGTAATACGAAGCCTAACCATGCAGGCTTATACGCCTGCGCAAAAGCCAGCATAATTCGACTTCGTATTACATTCATTTTATGGCACTGTTTATTAACTGTCAAGGGAAATGGATAAACCTCGGCCTCGGAGTATTTTTGAAGTGATCTAAAGCTAGTGTTATTTTATGCAAATATATCTTTTATTTAGATCTTATTTTTTTATTTGGAAATTTAATGCAAGAATTCTCAGCGTGTCATTTTTACTTATTTCTCGCTTCTGAAGTCATCAATTAAACAAGGATAGAAGCGACGACTATCCAGGAGCCTTAACAATATTATATTTTATAAGATATCATTATGTTTTAAATGATTTGTATTTACCTTTATTATTATGACGTGACATGTCAAAAGATCCAGAAGTGTTTGAGCACGATTGTCCCGCAGAAAAGACAGAAGAATTTGACTGTCTCTCTATATTATACATACTTTTACCATAATTGTTTTGAGTTTGCTGATTATTGTTCTCTTCTTCATCACTCTCGAAACGATTCACATGTGATCTTTTTCCTAGGCTCAATTGTTCTTCGTCTGTTTCGCAATTGGCATCAGCTGCACTTTTTTGAGCGGATTTGTAAGACGCTAAAATAAAAGATATTAATTTAAGATATTATTACATAGTTTCTGAAAATTCTGTTTTAATATTACTGCCTTTAAAATCTGTTATACGACTATATGGCAAAATTCGTCAAATTATTATGTCGTACATTTTTAAGATTATATTTTTCTAAAAAAAAAAAAAAAAAAAAAATTTCCAGAAACCGTAAATAATAATTGTGTTGCTTAAATTCACTGTTGATTGGTAGATAAACTTTTTGAAAGTCAGACACGATTAATCTTTTCGCTTGTCCGCAGACTGTTCGACGACACGAATAAAAAAAATATAATAAACTTGTCGGGTCCAGCACGTTCGCCGTACAACGAATCGAACACGCATGTGCGTGTTTTCGGATGTATATCGAGGTAAGGAGTGTTTGGTTGAGTCATTTCGCGCAAGTAATTTCCGCGTAAATCGAATACTCGTTCCCGCAGCTGCGAGTACAGAGTCCGCTCGAGAGTTCAGCTTTGCCCCGATTCCTTCTTTGTCCGAGAAAATACTGCGAGATCAGCGAGCACGTGACTCGATCGACGTAAAAATGACAAGTTTCGTTCAACACAGAACGACGCGAGGCACGATCGTGCGCAGCATGAGCTTGCGCGATGATTTTGCGAGACAAAGAAACAGCAATATTTTTATCGCGCAAGCGGTCGCGTCAACGCGACGCACTCAGCCCGCTAATTTTTTACGTTTTTCTCATCGAGAGAAGCAGAACTTCTCTATTTAATTAAATTGCATATTGTGTTTCGCTCGATTGCGCGCAAAGACATTTGCATTCCACAAATTTAGATCAAAATTAGATTATGTTATAATTAAATTAAAACATTAATATACATGTACAAATAATAAATTTAGTATTAAATAATAAATCGTTCTTTTTTAGTCGTAAAAAAGAATTTCATCGCGAAAAAAGAAAATAAATAATAAAAAAGACAAAAACGTTGATTTATATTAATTTTGCTTCGTCGTACTATGCTGTTTCATTATTATTAGATGCAGCGCAACAGAAACAGCAGAAATTTCTTTATCCAAATCAGGCTGATAACATGTTAATAAAACATCATAAATGTTGTTCAATATACATATTTTTACCATAATTGTTTTGATTTTGCTGATCATTGTTCTCTTCTTCATCACTCTCGAAACGATTCATATGTGATCTTTTTTCTCGGCTCAATTGTTCTTTGTCTGTTTCGTAATTGGCATCAGCTGCACTTTTTTGGGCGGATTTATAAGACGCTAAAATAAAGGAAATTAATTTTAAATAGTATTTTCTCCAGTTCTTTAAGGCTCTGATGTCACAATTCCAATATGTCCGCGGCGAGTAATTAAATGTAACAATTGTTAAAAATGTGATTTCTTATCTAAGCAACAAAATTTAATTAATTTATTATTGTTGTGCTAAATTATCATTTTGTATCCATTTAATTATATTTACCTTTATTATTGGGCGGCATGTCAAAAGATTTACGAACAGATCCAAAAGTGTCTGGGCACGGTGGTAGCGCAGGAAGGATACATGATTTTGACTGTTTTTCTATAATTAAAAATAATATCATTACACACAATTTTTATATTAATGTTTAAGACAAAACATGTGAATAAAATACTGTTATCATAAATACTGTTCATTATACATACTTTTACAATAAGTTTTTCGAGTTTGCTGATTTATATCGTCCTCTTCATCACTCTCGTAAGGATTATGTGGCACATGTGATCTTTTTCCTCGCCCCAATCGTTCTTCGTCTGTTGTTTCGTAGTTGGAATCAGCTGCACTTTTTCGGGCTGTTTCGTAAGACGCTATAATGAAGAAAATAAATTTGGAATAGTAATTTCTCTCTACAGTTTCTTAAGTCAGAATTCTTAAGGCTCCTGCCTACTCGCTGCTTGTATTCTTATTTGATGTCGTCAGAATCGAGAAATCGTATGCCAAAACTTCTTGTGGTATATGTTGAAATAAGAAGATATCCATAAAACGCAATTGTAACTGATTAAGCATATTTGTACAATATAGCGAACACTTTCCTTTGACTTTAATTATTAAAAAACCGTACAGACAACGTGACATGCAATCTACCTCTTTAACTCGTCTTCTTTCATTTTTTAGCTATATTTATTGATTATTTCAACAAAAGAAAAGTGCTTCATATATTTTACAAATGTACTGAATTAATTACAATTTTGTTTTATGGATATACTTTTTTATTATTTCAACGTATACCGTAAGAATTTTTGGCATGCAATTCTCGCTTCTAACGTCAAACAAGAATATCAAACAATTATTAGGATAGCAGCGGCGAGCAGACAGGAGCCCCTTAAAAATGATTAATTATATTTATTTTTCTGATTTTTAGTTATATTATTAAGTTATTTATTATTACATTTATTATACATTTTTCAATTCACTGATTTCTCTATTTTTATTAATTTCGATGTAATCTACAAACAAGTAGAATATCAAATAAACAATAAACATTGTTTAATAATAAGTTTTTCCATTTTATAAAAAAATTGATAAATAACAATGTATTTTTAATGCTGTTATTGAGAACAAAGTTCTTTATAATGAACACAGCGAAGATGTGATATTAACGTAAATCAAGAGACGCTACACGCAAAGCGAGACCGTACCGTGACTCTTTTACGCGATGCGACGATTTCCGAGTACTCGAGATGTTGAAATCTCAATGACGAGTGAACGGATCAATAATACGTACAGCAATATTTGATGAATTCCACTTCGAATCGACTCCATGTATTAGGGTTAGGATTAGCACAATTCGCTATTGCTAATGCACTGTTTGTTGTTCGAGGTGGCCACCAACATTGTTGATATTTATTATTATCATCATCACTTATGATGAGCCAGGCTGTTGGAATTTCTGAATACGACGAATAGGATATAAATTTAACTACCGCGTATTTATTTCTGTTCATTTTCTGTAAAAACGTAAAAAACAGAAATATGTATTATATAAATGTAGACTTGCTTGACGAAGAAACTTTGCGTATAATATTAACCTCTCTTAATAATTATGTATACCGCAGTGTTGAGATATTGTGAGAAGACTGACGTACGATGTTCCTTACGTAGGCGTTATAGCCTTATTTTAGGTTGCCGTGCTTTTTCTGAACGAGTTCAAAACATAAGTAACTGCAATAGCACAATAAAAAAATAAAACAATAGCTCAATGTAACACAATAACCTTTAATATGACTCTTGCACACAGGACGCTGAAACTTCTTTTTCTTTACTTAATTTATTTTAGCACCAGGCAGAAACGACTGGAAACGACCGCTTATACGACTAAGCGCTGAAACATTTGCCGCGCGCGGTGCGGCACGAAAAAACGCGGTAGCCACTCAACTGCACTCAACGTGCCGTTTCCGCGTCTCGTGTATGCAGGGTCATGCACGAAAGACGCATGCGCGGCGCGCGATACGATTTCCTGCGTTAATCAGAGAAAGTAGCTCAGTGAGAGAATGATTATCGCTCTTAATTTATTTTGGATCTATCAAGAATGTAACAAATATTTCAGTAGATAAAATAAACACAAAAGACTTACTGAGCTAATTTCTCTGCTGAATCTAAATATTGACCGTGTTTTGATTAAACACAGACCAATATCAAATTGCTTTTAATGTATATGTAAAGAAAATGTATATTTTTTAATCAATATTACACTCACCTCTGTCGCATATGTTTTCCATGAAAACCATCACGTACATCTTGCATACAATTAATATTCTACATATATTTAACAGAAAGACTCAGTAACTTCAAGTGGAATTAAAATAAAATGTTTACAAATATCAAACCAAATGACAACTAACATATTAATAATATTTCATAGTTTTAACGATTATAATATATTGTATCATATTTTATTTGTTATATCACAAAACCATAAAATATATTATATATATATATTAAGTGCATCTCAAATCGAATGTCATGCACCTAATTATTGGAGAGTAGAAGCGGTATAGTAACAAATGATTCTACCTCGTCAAAGAGTAAAATTTTAATACATTTGTTACATATTTGCGTAACTGAAATGTTTATAATGTCAAAATTAGTTGTATTAGATATTAAGAATATGCCCAACTTTTCAGAAGGACACGGTATACTAAAAAAAGACTTCGGGTTTAAATAACGTTGTGCACGAATATAGAGTACGCAGTTTTCTTCTACAATGTCCAAAATACAAACTACAAAATTGCTATCAAGTAAAGCAAAATTATTATTGTTATTTTTGGAAATTTTAAAACTTTTAAATTGCAGATAAGAAATTTCCTTGTTTTTTTTATAAACAACAACCGGATATTGTATTATTGGACATGGTTGAATTGGAAGTTGTAGTTCTTCATATACGCGATTTGACAACTGTTCCAAAGGTTTCCGTGATTGACGTACTTTCTTTTTAATCTTCTGCATGTGGTTTTCGAATTTGAAACAACTAAAATTATCCAAACAACCAAAGGTTTGTACATCATCGGAAAGATGAATAAGATTATGAACATTGTACGAAATATATTCGTCCCCATAAATTAAACCGTAATTCGAAACAAACCATACTAACAATGACTTCGCGTAAGCATTGCTTGTTATACATAGTTGCGGATCGGTCAATATTCGTATAGCAACACTTAAAGAAATGAAATGGTTATAGCAATTTTGTGAGAGTACTGATTTCATAATTACAATGCCAGTATATAACAAAAACTGGCGAAATTCAGTAGCTTTCCATCTATCAACTTCTGATAAATCTCTAGGTTTTCTTGCGAATTCTGAGGTAATGTAAGGTTTAATGGCAATTAAATAGCGCGAAACAAAATCAATATTTTCTTTTGATAATCTGACATTTTTACTTCCTCTTGTCCAAAATTGAAGTAACCGTTTCATCACGCCTAGACAAACAAGATGCATATAATCGAGAACAATTTGAGTTACCATTCCAATGAGAAGCATTTCTAGTATAGAATAACCTGTATGATGTTCAGGATGAATTCGATTCTTGAATGAGTAATCTGTACGTAATGTATTATTAGTTTCAGGAAAAGTTACTTTATTTTTTACAAAATCACCCTCTTGTATACATTTGGAACACGAAAAGTATCCTGCATGACCTTTTGTAAATGTAACAAATGCTCTAGCCGGAGCATCACATAGTATAGCATTAATTGCAACAATGTATTTTTTATTTGAAACAGTAATTCCATTTTGAGAAAGGAGAATGAATTCATTGACAAAGTCAGTTAGAAATTCGTTTGCGTCTTGAGGTTTACGCGTGCCGTGATACACACCAATTACAAAAGGCAACGTATAAACGTCAATTCCTTCAATGGCTGCCATTATGGGCCAAAAACTGGCTACCAGAACTCTTAGACATGGGTAAACCATCTATATTTATGTTTATTTTAATTTCATTTCCCTTTATGAAATTAGAATATATACGTATAGATCGTTCGAGACTACAAAAAAGACCAAAGTGCTTATAGCACCCATTAGTGTTTAAAGATGTAATAGTTGCAGATGCGTTTCGTGGAGTTGCAAGTAAAACCCTAACATCTTTAGGCAAATTTACGTGACCATGTTTTCTGAGAACTTGTAGCAGTTTGTTAGCAGTAGTATGTGGAACGTTATTTTGAATTATTAAAGTTTGTAAATCTACTCGCAAGCTCGTTTCATTATTTTCAAACTTCTCATTTATATGATCTTGTTCATCAATTTCATCGTTAAATTGTTTATTGCTTTCTGTATCAGAAAGTAATAAACTACTTTCTGTATCAGAAAGTAATAAACTGGGTGGCTCCGACTGTACTACATGAATTTCATTGTTACTTATAACGCAATATTGTTCAGTATTATTATACTGAACAATATTACGTTCCGCTTCTTGCACTCGATCATTATTAGGCGCTACATTCGATACATACCTTTCTGCTAGTTGTCCATTACTATTATCTCTATTTATTTCTATATTTATTAATTGATTTCTTCGTCTTTTTGTTAAATGTTGAATATCCTTAGGCATGATGCACTTTTTTGATACCTGTAAAAATAGTGATCATCGTTAAATAAGCAATTAGTCGAAAACGTATAAAAATCACTGAGTTCGCGCATTGGCAAAAATCTTAATCTTACCAAATTTTCGCGTCACTGCTGTTGTCGTCGCGGCCTTGGGAGTTATTGTCTTTGTGACAGTGGTTTCACCGCTGATGCTCGAGATCGCCGCTTTGGTTGATCCGTCCAGTTGCTTGGGACGAGTTGCGGTACTCGTAGCGGTAAAGTATCAGTCTTGCCCGAACTGATGATCGGTCTGACTGTTGACCGAGTAGCGACCGTAGCTCTGAACCGACTTCGAGATCAGATATTTCTCAACGGTACTCTTTGTGTTCTGATAGCCGCCGCCGCGGTGGACATTCGTCGACGCCTCGGACGTTGGCGAGATTGACGTGAAGCGCTCGTTGGAGGCCAATGATTGGGTACTGGTCGTTGTGTACGGCGAGTAATACCTGAATTTCGAAAGAAGAATTAGTACTGATAGCGATTAAATAAAGATTTGTCGAAACATGAGAAATTATCAATTATCAAAAATCTTAATCTTACCTCGCGTCACTGCTGTTGTCGTCGCGGCCTTGGGAGTTATTGTCTTTGTGACAGTGGTTTCACCGCTGATGCTCGAGATCGCCGCTTTGGTTGATCCGTCCAGTTGCTTGGGACGAGTTGCGGTACTCGTAGCGGTAAAGTATCAGTCTTGCCCGAACTGATGATCGGTCTGACTGTTGACCGAGTAGCGACCGTAGCTCTGAACCGACTTCGAGATCAGATATTTCTCAACGGTACTCTTTGTGTTCTGATAGCCGCCGCCGCGGTGGACATTCGTCGACGCCTCGGACGTTGGCGAGATTGACGTGAAGCGCTCGTTGGAGGCCGATGATTGGGTACTGGTCGTTGTGGACGGCGAGTGATACCTGAATTTCGAAAGAAGAATTAGTACTGATAGCGATTAAATAAAGATTTGTCGAAACATGAGAAATTATCAATTATCAAAAATCTTAATCTTACCTCGCGTCACTGCTGTTGTCGTCGCGGCCTTGGGAGTTATTGTCTTTGTGACAGTGGTTTCACCGCTGATGCTCGAGATCGCCGCTTTGGTTGATCCGTCCAGTTGCTTGGGACGAGTTGCGGTACTCGTAGCGGTAAAGTATCAGTCTTGCCCGAACTGATGATCGGTCTGACTGTTGACCGAGTAGCGACCGTAGCTCTGAACCGACTTCGAGATCAGATATTTCTCAACGGTACTCTTTGTGTTCTGATAGCCGCCGCCGCGGTGGACATTCGTCGACGCCTCGGACGTTGGCGAGATTGACGTGAAGCGCTCGTTGGAGGCCAATGATTGGGTACTGGTCGTTGTGTACGGCGAGTAATACCTGAATTTCGAAAGAAGAATTAGTACTGATAGCGATTAAATAAAGATTTGTCGAAACATGAGAAATTATCAATTATCAAAAATCTTAATCTTACCTCGCGTCACTGCTGTTGTCGTCGCGGCCTTGGGAGTTATTGTCTTTGTGACAGTGGTTTCACCGCTGATGCTCGAGATCGCCGCTTTGGTTGATCCGTCCAGTTGCTTGGGACGAGTTGCGGTACTCGTAGCGGTAAAGTATCAGTCTTGCCCGAACTGATGATCGGTCTGACTGTTGACCGAGTAGCGACCGTAGCTCTGAACCGACTTCGAGATCAGATATTTCTCAACGGTACTCTTTGTGTTCTGATAGCCGCCGCCGCGGTGGACATTCGTCGACGCCTCGGACGTTGGCGAGATTGACGTGAAGCGCTCGTTGGAGGCCAATGATTGGGTACTGGTCGTTGTGTACGGCGAGTAATACCTGAATTTCGAAAGAAGAATTAGTACTGATAGCGATTAAATAAAGATTTGTCGAAACATGAGAAATTATCAATTATCAAAAATCTTAATCTTACCTCGCGTCACTGCTGTTGTCGTCGCGGCCTTGGGAGTTATTGTCTTTGTGACAGTGGTTTCACCGCTGATGCTCGAGATCGCCGCTTTGGTTGATCCGTCCAGTTGCTTGGGACGAGTTGCGGTACTCGTAGCGGTAAAGTATCAGTCTTGCCCGAACTGATGATCGGTCTGACTGTTGACCGAGTAGCGACCGTAGCTCTGAACCGACTTCGAGATCAGATATTTCTCAACGGTACTCTTTGTGTTCTGATAGCCGCCGCCGCGGTGGACATTCGTCGACGCCTCGGACGTTGGCGAGATTGACGTGAAGCGCTCGTTGGAGGCCGATGATTGGGTACTGGTCGTTGTGGACGGCGAGTGATACCTGAATTTCGAAAGAAGAATTAGTACTGATAGCGATTAAATAAAGATTTGTCGAAACATGAGAAATTATCAATTATCAAAAATCTTAATCTTACCTCGCGTCACTGCTGTTGTCGTCGCGGCCTTGGGAGTTATTGTCTTTGTGACAGTGGTTTCACCGCTGATGCTCGAGATCGCCGCTTTGGTTGATCCGTCCAGTTGCTTGGGACGAGTTGCGGTACTCGTAGCGGTAAAGTATCAGTCTTGCCCGAACTGATGATCGGTCTGACTGTTGACCGAGTAGCGACCGTAGCTCTGAACCGACTTCGAGATCAGATATTTCTCAACGGTACTCTTTGTGTTCTGATAGCCGCCGCCGCGGTGGACATTCGTCGACGCCTCGGACGTTGGCGAGATTGACGTGAAGCGCTCGTTGGAGGCCAATGATTGGGTACTGGTCGTTGTGTACGGCGAGTAATACCTGAATTTCGAAAGAAGAATTAGTACTGATAGCGATTAAATAAAGATTTGTCGAAACATGAGAAATTATCAATTATCAAAAATCTTAATCTTACCTCGCGTCACTGCTGTTGTCGTCGCGGCCTTGGGAGTTATTGTCTTTGTGACAGTGGTTTCACCGCTGATGCTCGAGATCGCCGCTTTGGTTGATCCGTCCAGTTGCTTGGGACGAGTTGCGGTACTCGTAGCGGTAAAGTATCAGTCTTGCCCGAACTGATGATCGGTCTGACTGTTGACCGAGTAGCGACCGTAGCTCTGAACCGACTTCGAGATCAGATATTTCTCAACGGTACTCTTTGTGTTCTGATAGCCGCCGCCGCGGTGGACATTCGTCGACGCCTCGGACGTTGGCGAGATTGACGTGAAGCGCTCGTTGGAGGCCGATGATTGGGTACTGGTCGTTGTGTACGGCGAGTAATACCTGAATTTCGAAAGAAGAATTAGTACTGATAGCGATTAAATAAAGATTTGTCGAAACATGAGAAATTATCAATTATCAAAAATCTTAATCTTACCTCGCGTCACTGCTGTTGTCGTCGCGGCCTTGGGAGTTATTGTCTTTGTGACAGTGGTTTCACCGCTGATGCTCGAGATCGCCGCTTTGGTTGATCCGTCCAGTTGCTTGGGACGAGTTGCGGTACTCGTAGCGGTAAAGTATCAGTCTTGCCCGAACTGATGATCGGTCTGACTGTTGACCGAGTAGCGACCGTAGCTCTGAACCGACTTCGAGATCAGATATTTCTCAACGGTACTCTTTGTGTTCTGATAGCCGCCGCCGCGGTGGACATTCGTCGACGCCTCGGACGTTGGCGAGATTGACGTGAAGCGCTCGTTGGAGGCCGATGATTGGGTACTGGTCGTTGTGGACGGCGAGTGATACCTGAATTTCGAAAGAAGAATTAATACTGATAGCGATTAAATAAAGATTTGTCGAAACATGAGAAATCATCGAGCTATCGCAATTTCGCAGAATTTCAAACAAAGCGTGGAAATTGTACAGATATAATATATATTCGATTTTTAATTCCTTCAATCTATCTATTTATTATTTCTGAAGATACACTTTTAATAAATTGTCCAGCAAGGATTTAGGTCAAAAATTCCGTTATAGCTAAAGAAATCCTAATATCTATCAAAAATTTTTAATATTCTATATCTGTAGTGTCAAAGATTTGCGGGGTAAAAAAGACATTTAAATTCATGGATATTTTAAAGCATTTAAATATTGTAAGATCTTGTGATTCAATATAACGACAGTTCTTTATTTTATAAATATACATATAGTCCAGAAACATTCCCTCGTTACTTTACCGCAAGGCTTTTCGACCGATCTATCTCTCTATATCCATATATCTCGCACGCACCTATGATTCTCTCTCTCTCTCTCTCTCTCTCTCTCTCTCTCTCTCTCTCTCTCTCTCTCTCTCTCCAAATTACGTTATGTACTTCTCGCTCAGCGATTCAAATCTCTCTGCCGTTTGTCCATGCCTTCCTGCGCAAAAGCTTTCCCCTACTCCATTTAACCTTCCGGACGTCCTGCTTATTTATTTTCGTGCTAACGCTATCCAACCGACTCATGCCTATCTCTATTTGAAAATTATTTACTTATATCTTTTCAAAAATCTTACAATATTTAGGCGATCAAATATCCACGAAACCAAGAATACATAAAAAAATCGATATCGAAATATCTCAGTCCTTATAATTTGCTCGAGAAAAGCAAGACGCACACTTACCAGTCTCTGACGAAAAGGACGACGAAGAGGACGTCGACGCCAGGAGACGTTCTGTGGAAGAGACGATATAGCGCGGCGTCTCGGTACTGGATAGCCTGCCGTCGTGCACGGGTGACGATCCGGCCGGGTGACGATCCGGCCAAGTATCGATCACTGGAGAACTCGTATTAAATATTTGATCCGCGGATCCGCGAGCGCACGACCGTCCCAGCCGGGTGACGATCCGGCCAGGTATCGATCACTGGAGAACTCGGCGTCGGCGTATTAATTTGATCCGCAGATCCGCGAGCGCACGACCGTCCCGGCCGGGTGACGATCCGGCCAGGTATCGATCACTGGAGAACTCGGCGTCGGCGTATTAATTTGATCCGTAGATCCGCGAGCGCACGACCGTCCCGGCCGGGTGACGATCCGGCCAGGTATCAATCACTGGAGAACTCGGCGTATTAATTTGATCCGCGGATCCGCGAGCGCGCGACCGTCTCGGCCGGGTGACGTCCGGCCAGGTATCGATCACTGGAGAACTCGGCGTCGGCGTATTAATTTGATCCGTAGATCCGCGAGCGCACGACCGTCCCGGCCGGGTGACGATCCGGCCAGGTATCAATCACTGGAGAACTCGGCGTATTAATTTGATCCGCGGATCCGCGAGCGCGCGACCGTCTCGGCCGGGTGACGATCCGGCCAGGTATCGATCACTGGAGAACTCGGCGTATTAATTTGATCCGCAGATCCGCGAGCGCGCGACCGTCCCGGCCGGGTGACGATCCGGCCAGGTATCAATCACTGGAGAACTCGGCGTATTAATTTGATCCGCGGATCCGCGAGCGCGCGACCGTCTCGGCCGGGTGACGATCCGGCCAGGTATCGATCACTGGAGAACTCGGCGTATTAATTTGATCCGCAGATCCGCGAGCGCGCGACCGTCTCGGCCGGGTGACGATCCGGCCAGGTATCGATCACTGGAGAATTCGGCGTCAGCGTATTAATTTGATCCGCGGATCCGCGAGCGCGCGACCGTCCCGGCCGAAATGTGATGGAATAATATTTCCTAACCTAACCTCTGTCACCATGCATGGCAATGGGCGCGTTCAACAGATACCAACTGTTGAGTTCGTGTTGTTAACACTTTGCGTTGATTGGTTGATTCTAAAAGTAAGAGCCAATCACGTTCTCACAAATAAAATAATAATAGATATTTATTTATTATTATTTATATAGATATAAAATATATAAATAAAACCGTGGCGTCTTAGAATAATTGTGTATACAATTCTAAAATAAACCAAAATATATGTATATTAATAACTTAAAACATACTTAAGATGAATTAATAAAAGCGAGTCAATGCCGGTCATAGTCCGAATTCTATTATTTTAAGACTGTCTTAGTATGTTTTATGTTATTGTTAATATACATATTTCGGCTTATTTTATAATTGTACGTACAATATTTTATTTTAAGACGCCGCGGTCTTGTTTATATAACTTATATTTATAAAAATAATAAATTCTATAAATATCAATATATTACACGCTTTGTCCAGTATATATTTTTGAATGTGTTATGTTGACGTTATATTGTTGTTATTGTAGTGTAACCAATAAATAACAGAGCGACATAATTATTACAAAACACAGTTATATTACTGCTACAAAAAAAATTACATAGCTGCTATATGTATATTACATTACTATAGTTACATTACATGTTACTTCTGTGTTATATAATGGTTATAGTTTGTGTTTACTGGGTATATATATATATATATATATACTAGCTGACCCGGCGAACTTCGTACCGCCTAACAGTCAATGAATGTATGTAGTGATACCTTTTAGCTAAACTTAATTTATGATTTTATTAACGTAATAAAATAAACACAAAATTTTATTAAGTTCAATAGTTCATTAGGATAATATATATAAAGAAAATAAAAATTCAATAAAAGTACAAAAATCAAGTATTTCAATGGCGTGTCGGCAAGTTCAAAATAGAATCTGCTATTCGGGACGGAGACGAATCCAACAAATCAGAGATCATTAAAATTTGTCCAGCCGTTCTTGAGCAAATAGTCTCTCTCTCTCTCTCTCTCTCTCTCTCTCTCTCTCTCTCTGTAAGTAACATTGCGTGTCTGTTCTCCTTGCTCCTGCTTCAAGTGAATCTTCTTTCTGCCGTTAGCTGCCTTCGGGCCATTTTGTTGCAGGTATTAGCATGTCTTTTGCTGCTTGTCACGCACAAGTGTTATCTTTCTGGTGCTTGCTACCGAATTAAGAGCATTTCTATGGCGAGTGTCATCTTTTGCTCTAACCTAACTCTTGGCTGTTCCTGTGGAAAACGTTGATCTCAGCTGCGCATGCGCCCGTCGTTGCCGATCTGCTCTATCTTCACGCTATTTTCTGAGCACGTGCTATCGAGGCGACTGTTGATTGGCGGCTCTGGTTGATCTCTGCGACATCCTGTGCGATCTATACGCAAGACGGTGCTCAATGTGAACTGACCTTTATTTCGATCTCCGATTGGCTGCTTTCGATCTGCGTCATCTCTCGTGATCTATTTGTTCGGAATTGAGTGACGTGCCAAGTGTCTTTCACTTTTCGATCTATTACACGACGGATAACTCATGCTGCGTACGTGTTCTCCGAGCGCGGGGGCTGTTGCCCCTTCTGGTGCCCAATCGCAATCTATTGATGCATTGCTTCAGTTGATTCTGTCCAAACTCGATGAATCTGACAAGAAATTTACTGCCATGTTTGACAGGTATGACAAGAGAATTACTGCCTTTATCGACCAACAAGAGTCAGTAAACACGGTTTTTGCGCGGAAACTTGATCAAATACCTGAGCTCCTGAAAATCATTACAAATTACGGCGAGAGAATCGCGGCGTTAGAGGCTCAGAATGCTAAATTGGAGCAAGATAATGTTAAGCTTATTCGTGAGATTCATGACTCGAAATCTGCTCAGTCTTTTCAGGGAACTCATGGTGGAAATGAGTTGATCATATCTGGTCTACCATCGGCATTATCCGTTGCTCCATTTGAACTCGCCAAGAATGTGCTAGAGGCATTAGAAGTCCCGGATTTATCATGCCATATTCTCGGCGTTAGAACTGTTAAGAAAGCGCTGTCAGTGACTTCCACAGTTGCTGCATCTTCTAGCTCGATCATTGTCACCTTGGCCTCGAGTGCCGTTCGCGATCTTGTTATTTCCAAAAAGCGGGCAAAAGGTGTACTTAAACGAAAAGACGTATGCGGTGGTAACTCAGATTGTAACATTTATGTCAATGAGTTGTTATCCAAGAGCACATATGATATATTACGACGGGCTAAGAGTATTGCTAAGGAGAGGTCATATAAGTATGTCTGGGTAACGAACGGCCGGATATGTGTTAAATATTCCGATGGTGAACCTGTTATCCATATTGATTCCGTTACTGATCTTGTTAAGCTCGTTTTTCGTTCGGCATAATGCAACATGTAAATTTTCTTGTCAGTATTGCTCAAATTCAACGCTAATTTTTGTGGACATATTGACTTGCTTGTGCATGGAATTGGATAGCATCAGTTTTCAGTTTTTGCTTTAGGGCTTAGTGCTTTCTTACCTTGTTATTAGTTTGTAGATTGTGATGCGCTTTAGTTCTTAGTTTTATATACACTATTTTGTTCGCTTAGTATTACTTGCTTCTTATCATATTCTATTTTTATTGTACTTATTATTACTTAAGCTGCGCTAGTTCTTAGTTTTTATAGTGTATATTATTGAAATTGGCTATATTTTATTGCGCCATACTCTGCATCCTGTCAATTGTTTTTATGCTGGATCATTGATTGCTCGTCTTATGAGAGAGAGCACGCACATGCTTTATATTTACAGTACTGTACTTTTCTATCAAACTCACATCAACTTCTGTCTTTTATATTTCGCTCTTGTTTACATTATGTGTATCTTTGTATTATTCTTCATTTGCCTAAAGTCTTTAGACTATGGCATAAATAAATATCAATCAATCAATCAATCTCTCTCTCTCTCTCTCTCTCTCTCTCTCTCTCTCTCTCTCTCGGTGTGTGAGTATTCGTACACGTCTGTTCTGTCGCTCCCGCTTCATAAGGACAATTCTCTGCTGTGAGCTGCCTCCGGGCCTTTTTGTTACAGGCGCAGGCAGGCTTTTGGCTGCTTATTGTTGGCATTTAATCATTAAGACTTGTCTCCTTGTTCGATTTATTCTGCTTGAGATATGCCGCCTGTTTCCTAACCTCGATAGCGAGTGGCGAGGATCTTTTGCATGTGCGCTTCCTCATTTGCACCTTCTACACTCTACTGCTTGTGCTGCATGTGGCGCGCGTTGATCGTGCGGGCGTGAGTTGGTGCGCTTGCGGTACTCCTGTTGGCTGGGCTCTGCGGCCGTCCTTTGGTGCGCGTGCGCTGCTGGGTGATTCTTGGACAAGCGTCCGGGCTGCATCGTGTGACGTGGGCTTTATATGCTGAGCATGGATCCACGTGTGTGTGTTAGATGCAAGAAGCCGATTGTCAATCAATTTCTCGAGTGCGAGAAGTGTAAGAGAGTGTTCCACCCTGGCTGCGTAAAATCCTATTCTGTATGCAAGTATGCAGATGCGTGCTGCAGATCTCTTGCAGCCTCACTTGAGACACCTCTTACACCAGTCATCGATCCGAGTGTGCACTCCTTTGATTTTTCAAGCGGAGTATCGGCTGCTTCATGCGCGCAGTCTCCATCTACCGATGCTCTGCTGCGGTCGATCTTGTCCAGGCTGGACGAGTCGGAGAAGAGACTTGCCGCTAGGTTGGATGAGTCTGATCGGAAGATCACTGCCAGGTTGGACGAGTCCGATAGGAGGATTGCTGCCTTCATCAGCCATCAGGAGTCTGTGAATGCTGATGTCGCGCTGAAGCTGGACCAAATACCCGAGGTTCTGAAGATTGTAGCGGATCATGGTGATCGAATTGCGGAGTTGGAGACTCGAGGGTCGCGATTGGTCGGCTCCCAGCGGGCCGATTGTGAGTCGTCTGTTGCATCGCGTGTCTCTCGAACGTCGGATATTATTATATCTAGCATTCCATGTATCTTCACTGATGCGCCTGGTGAGCTTGTCGCCAAAGTTTTTCGTGCGCTCGGCGTTTCTCAGCTCGCGTCCGACGTTCTCGAGACTCGTGATGTAGGGCAGAGAAATGCGTCCATGGCGCACGACGGGGCCCCTGCCTCTGTTTCTGCCTCTGATCTTCCTGCTGACTCCGCTGTAAGCACGAGATCGATCATAGTTGCGCTTAAGTCGCGAGAGATTTCAGACTATATTCTGCGGGTTATGCGCCGTAGACGCCGACTCACCGTCAGCGATGTTTTTTCTAAAAACATTTCTGGCCATATTTATGTTAATGAACTCCTTCCTGCGGACACTTACAATTTGTTACGTCGAACAAGAGTCAGGGCAAGGCAGTTGTCCTATAAATATGCATGGAGCAGGGACGGACGAATTTTTGTCCGCAGGGACCATGGTCTGCCTCCAATTTCGATAGCCTCCGAGGCTGATCTAGCTGAGCTTAAGTGACCTGCTGGGGCGGATGTCGTTCCTCCTGCTTCGTGCGATTGCATCAAAGTTGCTTGCTTCAACGCCAGCTCCCTTCCTGCCCATCTAGAGTCAATCCAGGCCTTCTTAGCGTCTAATTTTCTTCACGTCATTTCAATTTCTGAGACCTGGCTTCACTCACACATTTCGGACGATTTAGTGCGTATCCCCGGATACTATTTGTTACGGGCCGATAGAGAGGGCAGGGAGGGGGGTGGAGTAGCTTGTTATATTCACGATTCGTTGCGTGCGCGAGTTTTAGCGTCGTCGCCTTCCGCCTTCTCGAATGAGCCTGAGTTTCTCATTCTTGACATTCGATGCAGTGCAGGCGGACCTCTTTTATTCACATCTATGTATCGCAGACCGAGAGGTAGTAACTTCAGTAAATATGTTGACACCCTTACCACTTTTATGCATAATTATAAAAACATTATCATTACGGGCGACCTAAACTGCAATCTACTTGCTTCATCTTACGAATCTAATCACCTTAGGAGTATAGTTTCTCAATTGTCGCTTAATATTGTCGAGTCACAATCGACTTTTCATACTCACTCTTCTAATTCATGGTTGGATGTTTTTATAGTCGACAATTTGGATAAAGTCTCATCGTTTCGCAAGTCGGACGCTCCCTTCATTAATGGTCACGATCTTATTGAGTTAACTTATTCATTCAAACTTCCGTCCTTTATTAATCGTACCCTTGTTCGACGCAGTTATAAGAACTTCGATGAGCAAAAATTCATTCAAACTTTCACTTCTATGTTGTCTTCATCTTTCCCAAATGATTTTGGCCAAATGAATCTTGATGAGCCTGATATAGACGGCTTCCTGAATACAATCACCAAAGATGTCATTGCCAGCCTTGACCTTCATGCTCCCATCCACACTTTTCGCGTAACCCGTCCGTCGGCGCCTTGGCTTACTGATGCTCTCACTTGCAGAATTCGATATCGCAACCGGCTTTATAATATCGCGCGAAGATCTGGCAACATTCTCGATTTCAATATTTACAGGCTATTCAGGAACGAACTCACGCTCGACTTGAGAAGAGCCAGAGAGCACTTCAATATGGAGAGACTGAGTACTATTTCTGATCCTTCCAAAATGTGGCGTGAGCTTGCTAATCTTGGTCTCATCGAATCACCTCTCTCTTCACCACTTAACTTCTTTTCTCGTGATCTTCTGAACGCCCATTATGCCTCTATCTCCAATCGTTATCCTTCTTGTTCTCAATCACAATTTTCCGATATCATTTTGTCTATAGAGCCCAACGAACCACTTTTTAGTTTTTCACAGATAACACATGAAAATCTATGCTCTTTAATGGTTTCCTCTTCCGCTTCTCTTGCCTCGGGTTGCGACCAGCTACCACTGCACGCCATTGCCTTGGCCTTGCCTCATATTGGCAATCTCCTAGTTTCATTTTTCAATTGTTGTCTCAAACTAGCTTATTTTCCAACGATGTGGAAACGTGCCATATTGCGCCCACTATCCAAGGTAAAAACACCTACCTCCCCTTCGGACACTAGGCCTATAGCCAATCTATGCGAACTCTCCAAGTTATTCGAAAAAATTTTGCACACCCAAATCGTGGAATTTATTAATTCCCATAATATTCTCGACGATCGACAATCAGGTTATCGTAAGGGTTATTCTACCCAGTCTGCCCTTCTTACAAGGGAAGGGTCAACCCTTGGGGTCACCGATTTTGTCGAAACTTTACTAAAATGTAGTATTGATATAGAAATGACAAACCCTGTACGGATACGATGCGCTTCTCAACCGTTGCCGAGAAATCGCGATGTGAATTTTAGCTTAGACAAAAAAATGTTTATTATTATAATTTTAAAACTGTGCATAAAATGTTCGTAAAATATTAGCGATTTTGAAAGTAACATTTTAAGGCATGCTTCTTGCAAAAAATTATTTATATTCGGTTATAATATTATTTTCTATGCATTCGAATTGCCTTGCATTGGAATTATGATGCATTGGAATTATAATGCGGTATACAGCACAGCCTCTTCTTAGAATTTTACGTCTTATATTTCAAAACATTAGGGACATTTGGGACCTTTCAAACCTGATCTTTTGTTGCCTGTTTGCCTGCTCATAGTATTTTTAAAAGAGCGCTCCGGCACTAGGGGGCACTAGGGTCGCATTTCAAATGCTTGTTTTCCTGTTTCATTATTAAAAACAAAATGTGCTTGCGAAAAAATTGGATTTATAAAGTGTGCTTGGTGTAAGTCAGTTTTATGTTTCACTTGTTTTTTTTATTTCAATCACTCTAAAGTTTGTAAAGTTACAGAGCAAGACGAATAATCGCAATCATTTTATTATAATATTCTCTTTTTGTACGCCTTTTTTTATTGTAACCTTTTTTTTATATCTATACGAAACTAATAAATAAACCAATAAATATACATACAATTTTTTTAATATTATGTAAATATCCCCGCCAATATATATATTTTTTATTTACTTGCAAAATCGCTAAGAGTTACGAACATTTTATGCACAGTTTTAAAATTATAATAATAAACATTTTTTTGTCTAAGCTAAAATTCACATCGCGATTTCTCGGCAACGGTTGAGAAGCGCATCGTATCCGTACAGGGTTTGTCATTTCTATATCAATACTACATTTTAGTAAAGTTTCGACAAAATCGGTGACCCCAAGGGTTGACCCTTCCCTTGTTAGACTATTTCACGATGTCAAGAGTGGCGTTGACGTGGGTGAGGTATTGATTCTTGTCCTATTTGATTTCAGCAAAGCATTTGACACTGTCTGTCATTTTCTACTCCTTTCTAAACTAAGGAAATTGGGGTTTTCTGATCTGGCCCTTAGATTAATTCATTCGTACCTCACGGGCCGCTCTCAAGCTGTTGTCGATCTGGACGGGGAGCTATCTGATTGGCTGTGCGTCACTTCTGGTGTTCCGCAGGGATCAGTTTTGGGACCGCTCCTCTTCTCCCTGTTCATTAATGATATCGGTGCCCTCCTCAGGTTCACAGAGCACATGATATTTGCCGACGATACGCAAATCTATCGTAGATGTCTCCTTAGTCAACTGAATATTGCATTGCAGCTTGTGGCGTATGATGTGGGAGTTATTTCCCAATTTGCTGCAACTAACGGATTATCTCTTAACCTCAGTAAATCTAAGGTTTTGATACTTGGAAGCAGGCATCACGTTCGGCAAATAAATCTCAATGATCTTCCTCTCATTTCTGTTAATGGCACTTCCATTCCATTTGTTAGTGAGACGCGAAACCTGGGAGTCTTCATGAGCGCTGATTTATCTTGGCAAAGCCATGTCACACATATCTCAAAGAGAGTACACTTTACGCTACACAAACTTAAATTCCATAAGAACTCCTTATCACATAATCTACGCGTAAAACTTGTGACCTCTTTGATCTGGCCCTTGTTGGATTACTGCTCTCTCGTCTACAACGACGTCACTAACGAGCTTAACACTAGACTTCAGAGACTCATTAATTGTGCGATTCGTTTTATTTTTAATTTAAGGCGAGACGAACACATCACGCCCTACCGACATCGACTCGGGTGGCTGTCGGTTGAAAATAGGCGTTTATACTTTCTCGGGATAGAAATGTTCAAGATTGCTCATGACATGTCTCCTAGGTATCTTTCCGAAATTTTCATCCATCCTGATCCCTCAATCAGAAGATCGTCACGTTTAGCACTACCACACACTTATCATGTTCCTATTCATAGAACTGAGACGTATCGCAAGTCTTTCCACCTCGCAGGCATTTACTTGTGGAACTCGCTTCCTAACGACGTGGTGTCATCGTCGTCTATAGCCATATTTAAGAGAAAGCTCCACGATCATCTCTTCTCGCTAGAACTGGCTCAGAGTTCTTCCGTGGGCCTCTCTTCCTCCTAAGTGCAATTTAGTTTAAGGGTGTCAACTCACTGTACATACATTAAGTAAGTTAAGCTACATTTTAATTCTTATGCTATAATTTTGTTTGTTGTTTTGCCTGCGAGATCGTCTAGGTATTTACGTATTGCTTCCTCGAGCATCCTTCGCGGACGACGAGTAGCATGCTTTAATACTATATTTCATTTTCTATTTTGACCTATTGCGTCCTTCGCTGGGGGTGTATCTCCTGTATTTCTATTTTTTATTTACTGCATATTGTACATCCGCGGCTATTATACTGTTCTCTGAACATTACTTTGTTTTTTTATATTTAGTTTTATATGTTCATTTATTTGTTATTCATGATTTGCCTAAAGTCTTGACTAGGGAAAAGAAAATCTATGAGCTCAGAGGCTCTAGAGCGAGAGAGAGCGAGAGATGATCTATCGACGATGCTTAGAGGATAGATAATATAGAACGAGAGTGAGCTAGAACTCTCGAGGATCTCCTCCCCTCTCGCATCCCATAGATTCTCTCTCTCTCCTTCTATTCTCGCCTCCCTCATCCCTCTCTCCCTCTCTCTCCTCTCTCTTTCTCTCCCCTCCCTCTCCCCTCTCTCTCTCTCTCCTCTCTCTCTCTCTTCATATATTTTTGATAAAAATTCGGTTAATTCTTTGAACTAAAAAATTGGAAAAATTAAAAAAATCGGTTTCCAGAAAATTATTAACAAAAAACTATACACATAGTAGCACTCTCCGGAAAATTCTACCCCTATTTTATATACTTTTGATAAAAATTCGGGTCAGGGGTTTAGGCTGGGCGATATTAAAGAATCCGTGAAAACATTTTTTACTCCTTTTCATCCCGTTAGGGCTCGAATTTCTAAAAATCCCTTCTTAGTGGCACTCCCCGGAAAATTCTACCCCTATTTCATATATTTTTGGTCAAAATTCGGTTCAGGGGTTTGGGCTGGGCGTTGATGAGTGAGTGAGTGAGTGAGTGAGTGAGTGAGTGAGTCAGGACATCTTCCTTTATATATATAGATTATCTAATTATGGCAACTGGCAAATTAGCGAATTAGCTATATAATTCCATTTGTTTTAGTGTCCCCATAATGCTGGCTCTTTATATTACAATTACAAGAACTATCATAGCATTGTACTGCTCGGGATATGTGATGCCAACTACATGTTTACATTCGTCGACATCGGAGCTTATGGCAGGCGTAGTGATGGTGGAATTTTCCGAGATTCTATTGTGGGTCAGAAATTTTATAATAGAGAAATGGGACTGCCAGAACCTAAGAAACTCACGGTCGATGGTGATCCTATGCCATATGTTCTTGTTGCCGATAAAGCATTCCAGTTAACTGATTTTTTGCTAAGACCATATCCAGGAAAAGGAGGACTTAATCACGAAAAAAACATTTATAATTATCGCCTCAGTCGTGCTCGTAGAACAATCGAGAATACTTTTGGAATTCTTATGAGTCAATAGAGAATATTGAAAAAGCCTATTGACGCTACTGTAAAAAACACAATGCAAATTGTCCAGGCCATTATTTGCATTCATAATTGGCTTCGAAAACAGGATTTAGACAAAAACGAATATATTTCTACGGACATGATTGATCACGATGAGCCTAGTGGTTTTATTCCTGGAAATTGGAGGAAGGAAATAGATAAGCAGTCATGCCTTGAGAGATCTTGGTAATTGTGGAACTAACAATTCTTCTCGAGATGCCATAAACATTAGGAATGAATTTTGGAATTATTTTAACGGCGAGGGTGCTATACCCTGGCAGTATCTTCAATAGCAGTAATTAAAATTATCATGGATTTGTATGAAATTAATTAATTAAAAAAAATAATTTGTTCTAAGGATGTTTCGGCCGTACAGCCTAATCCAAATAATCGTATAACTTTACTTGAGAATTTCTCAAGAAAAAAATAAAGTGATAAAAATAAAAAATCAGTCAATATTTATGGAAAATAATAAAAAATACTGATAAAAATCTACGTTTGGAAATGGTAATAATCTGAATAAATAAATATTATATTTGATATTTTTTCTATCATTATATGTCTAAATTGTATGTCTTTTCTATCATTGTACGTCTAAAATAACTTCGCAAGTTTATAGTTAATATACCAAAAATATACCAAAGAATTGTTTAAACATTGTTAAATTTTACTTTAAAAATCTATTATTATTTGAATATGGCTGTACTGGCTATACATCCTTAAAAAAAAGACTTTGAAAATTTTTTGTAACTTAATGAGACAATTATGCGGTTGGCGGCCGTGCGCATAGAGAGAAACAGGAGCGATCGTATCAGAGGCGAAGAAGCGAAGATAGTAAGAGTCAAAGAGGGTTGGAGGAGGCGAGATTGACGGTGCAAGGTGCAGTGGAGGCGCGAGAAGGCGGGAGTGACGGAGTGCAGAAGGGTAGGAGACGAGAAAGAGGAGAAAAGGTAAAGAAAGTGACAGGCCGGTACGGCCATAGACAGTAAGAGTATATAGAGGGTCGTCAGAACGATAGACGGTACGCGCGAACAAGCATAGACTAGTGCGAATATAGATAGGAGAGCGACGGTAAGTGCGCACGGTCATAGAATAGGTAACGAGTAGGAGGGATAATTGAGGGTAACAGCGGCGGATGGAGGCAGGGAGGGTATTAGACATAGAGAGCGAACAACAGGGGGATATAGGAAAGAGGAAAGAAAGGGAGGGGGAGAAAAAAGCAAGAGGTAGGCCAACAAAAGCGGTAGAGCTCGCCAAGCAGAGGACAAGAACAAGCAGCCTAGGGTCGGTAAAAGATTTCTTACAGAAAAGGAAAAGGGAAGGGGCGGACGAGGAAGCCGAAAAAGCGGAGAAAGAAATCTTAGAGAAATTCGAGGAAACAAGGAGGGTCATAAGATCACCGCCGTCGAAGATTAAGAAGGAAGAGATAAATAAAGGAAATATGGGATCAGAGGAGTTGTTCAGAGAAATACTAAGGAAAATGGAGGAACAAGAGATGGAGAGGAAAAAGGATAAAGAAGAGATAAAAAACGAGATCAAGGGACTGAGACAAGAACTGAAGAGGAGCGAAGAAATTTGGGAGAAGCAGAGAGATGTAATAGAAGAAAGAGTTAAAAAGATAGAGGACAAGATAGAGAAGATAGAGTTGAAGGACGCAGAGAACATTGAAGGGGGTGAATTGCTGAGAAAAATGAAAGAGGTAGAAAGAAACATGGAGTTGGCAGAGAGAAGGAGAAGGAAAAATAATATAATTGTGAAGGAGATGAAGCCAGGAAACGACGGGGAAAGGGAGGTGAGATTCGAGAAGCTAATAGAAGAAGTAGGCAAGACAGAAGGGGGTATGGTAGAAATACAGGAGCTAGGATATGGAGACAAAAAATGGAGGCTGTTGAGATGCAGAAGCTGGGAGGCCAAGAGAGACATAATGAAGAAAAAGAAAGAGCTGGGTCAGAAATACGAATGTTTTCTGGATGATGATCTCACCAAAGAGGAAAGAAGGATACAAATAGAGATAAGAAAGATAGCAAGGGAGAAGAGAGAGAAAGGAAAGAGAATCACAGTCGGGTATCAAAGGATCTGGGAGGACAATAAAGAATGGAGATGGAACGAGAGTAAAGGAAAGTTAGAGGAGAGGAAGGACTTTCGTAGGACTTAATGATGAGAGAAGGGTCAGGGAAGCGGAAGATACGAAAAACGTAAGTAGGAGGGTGGGGACACAAGAAGGAAGGCAGAAAGGGGGAAAGAGAACAGAAGAATGGCAATGCCCTGCTAACGAGACCAAGGAGGAAGGAGGAAGAAAGAGGGAGGAACGAGAGAAAGTCTCAGGAGGAAGCGATAAGGGGGAGTATAAGGAGGAGGAAGACGAAGAGGAAAGGGTAGGAGAAGACTGGGAGCGAGAAGAGACATGGAGAGCGGCCTTCTGGAATGTAGCAGGAATAACAAATAAAGACAAAGACTTCTGGGAAGGATTAAGGGAGTGGGATGTAATTGTCATGATGGAAACATGGTTAGATGAAAAAGGATGGGAGAGGGTAAAAGAAAAGTTACCAAAAGGATACAGATGGAGAGTACAGACAGCGAAAAGGAGGAATAAGAAAGGTAGGGCGTGTGGAGGTATGCTAATAGGAATAAGAAATGGGTTAGGAGAGATAATGGAGGATAGAATGATGGAAGAGGAAGAAGGAAAATTAGAGGTTAAGATAAGAGTAGGTGAAGAAACCTGGAGAATCATAGGAATATACGTTAATAAAGATATAGATAAGAAACTTGAAGGTTTGAAGGAACACATGGAGGTGGGAGAAAAGGGAGTAAAGACTATAATAGGTGGTGACTTTAACGCGAGAACGGGAGAGGAGGGAGGATGGGAAGAGGAAGTCGAGGGAAGAGGTAAAGAAAGAGGGAGAAAATCGAAGGACAAGAAGGTGAATAAGGAAGGCAGGACACTCCTAGAATTTATTGAGGAAAGAGGTTGGATGATCCTAAACGGATGTACGAAAGGGGATGAGGAAGGGGAATACACTTACACAGGAGGGAAGAGTGAAACAGTTATAGATTACGTCTTAGGGGATGAGGACATAAGAGAAGAGGTAGTAAGACTAGAAGTCGGGGACAGGGTAGATTCAGAACATCACCCTATGATATTATGGATAAGAGGTAGTGCAAAAAGAAAACAGGGAAGGAAAAAGATGGAACAGACTAGAAAAAGGGGAATATGGAACGAAGAAGGAAGAATACAGTTTAGGGAGAGGTTAGGGAAGATAGGGGAAAAAAGAGAGCTGCAGGAAGAGATAGAGGAAGGAACGTTGAAGATAAGAAAAGCAATAGAGGAGGTCGAAAAGGAGAAGAAAAGGGGAGTGAGCGCAAACGGGGATGGTGGGATGCAGATTGCAAGGAGAGAAAGAGGGATGTCAGGAGAGAATTAAGAAAATGGAGGAAAGGGATAGGAGAGGCGGAAAGATACAGAGAAAATAAGAGGGAGTACAGAGAAATGTGCAAAAGAAAAAAGGAAGAAGAAAAGGATAGGATGATAAGAGAAATAGGGGGGGCGAAAACAGAAGGAAAGGTATGGGAATTGATAGGCAGAATAAGGAAAAGAAGAAGGAGGATAAACAATGAGATAAAAATGGAGGATTGGAAGAAATACTTTATGGAATTAATGGGGGGGATGGAGAACAGGGTAGTGAAAGGAGAAGGAGGAGGGACCAGACATGAGGAGGAAGAGATTGATCTTGAGGAGGTAAGAAATGTAGTAAAGAAACTGAAAACAGAGAAGGCAATCGGCGCGGACGGGATTCCGAACGAGGTATGGAAGTTTGGAGGAGAAGAGATGGTGAGATGGGTATGGGAAATATGTAAACGGGTGTGGAGGGGGGAAGGATGGCCTGAACATTGGAAGGAAGGAGAGATATTCCCAATATTGAAGAAAGGAGAGGGACGAGAGGTAAAGGATTACAGAGGGATAACGATCATGTCTTCAATGTATAAGATATACACAGCGGTTTTAGCGGAAAGGATAAGGAAGGAAGTAGAAATGAAGAAATTGATCCCAGACAACCAAGCAGGATTTAGAAAAGGAATGGGGACGATAGATCAAATATTTGCACTAAACTACCTGATAAACAGACAACTGGGAAACGAGAAGGGGAAGATGACAGTGCTATTTGTAGACCTAAAGGCAGCGTTTGATTCAGTAGATAAGGAAGTTCTAATTAAGGCAATGAAAGAAAGAGGTGTGAGGCAAGGACTGATAGACAGGGTAGAGGAAGTGCTAAGAGAAACTAAAAGCAGTGTGAAAAGGGGAAAGGAAAGAAGAGAAGCATTCTGGACGGCGAAGGGTCTAAGACAGGGATGCCCCTTAAGCCCGATACTATTTAACCTATTAGTAGCAGACATAGAAGACTTTATGAAAAAAGGAGGATGGGGGGGTATAAGACTAAAAGGAGAGATTTACACACTAATGTATGCAGACGACATAGCAGTGCTAGCAGAAGAGGAACAGGACATGAGATCTATGATAGGTAGGCTAGAGGGGTATTTAGACATGAAAGGTCTAACACTAAGTATAGAGAAGACAAAAATAATGAGATTTAGAAAGGGAGGAGGGAGGAAGAAGAAATATGACTGGAGATGGAAGGGAAAGAAGCTGGAAGAAGTCAAAGAATTTAAATACCTGGGGTATACATTAAAGACGAACGGAGGACAAGACGCGCACATTAAAGAAAGAAGAAGGAAGGCAGCAAGAGTGATGAGAGAGGTATGGGGGATAGGAAAGAGAATGTGAAAAAAAGATTGGAAAAGAAGAGTTTGGCTATACGACACACTGATTTGGACGGTGATGGGATACGGGGCCGAAATATGGGGATGGAGGGAAAGGAGGGAGGTAGAAGGGATACACGAGAGATGGGTTTTCGGATTAAACTGGAGAACACCAGGATATATGGTCAGAGACGAACTGGAGAGGGAGAAGATGAGAGGTAGAGCAAGCAAGAGAGCATGGAAGTTTGAAAAGAAATTAGAAGAGGGCAACGGAGGGGGAATAGCAAGGAAATGCCTGGAAGAAATGAAAGAGAGATGGAGGAGGGGAAAGATAATAGGCAAATGGGAGCAGGAGAGAAAAGACTACTTGAAGGGAATCGGGGTAGAAGACGGAGGGGAGATGGAGGTTGAAGAAGATGAATTGAAAAATAGGGAGAAGCTGAAGCAAAGACAGGAAGGGATGGAAAGGATTGCGAACTCGAGATACAATAGGTGGTATAGGTTTATAAGGAAGGACGGAATTCCGGATTATCTAAAGAAGGGATGGGAGGAGACAAGATGGAGTAGAGTCGCAAGATTTAGGTTAGGCAACGAAATCAGGGAAGGATTATACTGGGGAGAGGAGAATGACAGAAAGTGTAGGTTGTGTGAGAGGGAGGAGGAGACATGGGAGCATGTCTGGGAAGTCTGTACAAGATGGGGAAATTGGGAAGGAGAGAGCTGGCGGGACGTGGTGGAGAGGGTACTGGGAGAAAAGGGAGAAGGGGAAAACTGGATGAGGGCGATAGAGGAGATGAGACGGGGCGGGGAGAGGCAAAAGGAAAGGGAGGGTACGTGACAGAGATAATAGACAATCTTCTAATTGCAGAAAAGATCGGCGTGAGGGATTTCACGTTGCGAAGGTAAGGAAAGGAAAGGAAAGGAAAGGATGGAATTTAGAGCGAAGGTGATGGTGGAGAAGGAGACGTTGGAGAAGCTAATAAAGGAACAAACGAGCGATATGATAAGGGGGTTGAAGGAGGAACTAAAAGACCAGAGAGAGGAAATAGAGAGCCTGAGAAGGAAAGGTACGCAGGTTGGAACAGGGTACTGGGAAGAGGAAGAGAGACGACAGCGAGGAAAGTACGAGTAGACTGGCGGATATGGCATGGTGGTCCGACGATGAGGGGAGAGATGATGCCGAGGAGGAGGAAGAAAAAACATTGTAATAAGAGTTGAAAAGAGCAGATGGACAGGAAAGGGAACGAACCAGGAGAAGGTGTGAAGCAATTGTTCTCGGAGGGCCTGAAAACAAGAATCGAGGCAAAAGAAGTAAGCTTAATAGGGGTGAGAGGTGAATGGATTACGATGCTGGTGAGGTTGGGAAGCGAGGAGGAAAAATGGAGGGTTTTGGACGCGAGAAGGAGGGTAGGGAGTAAACTAAAGGTAAAGATGGACGAGACAATTGAGAGGAGGCTCAAGGAAGGAGAGGAGAAGAAAAAGAGGAAGGAAAGGAGGGAGGGGGAAGGCCAAAAATGTCCGCGGAGGAGGAGATTTCAAACAGGCTGGAGGAGAGCCTGTTAATGGATTCTGAAGAGGAGAGACACAAAACTAAGGCAGATTAGGAAGGAAGGAAGCCCAGCAGATCTCGGGGGAGACGAGGGCAGAAGGCGGCCAACCCGGAAGATGAGGAGCCAGAGAGCGACGAATATGGAGACAGATCTGACTATTGATTTTTTTGATTTTGTATTTTTGGTTTATGTTTCCTTTTTGATTTTTGATTTTGATTTTTGATTTTTGTTTTTGTTTTGTTTTGACTTTTGATCTCGAGTTGAGTTTGAGTTTTTGTTCATTGTTTTCAATAGAGATTGTATAATATAGTAGCTAGATAAAGATTATGGATGTACAGGGTTGGCACGTCCCTATAAAACGCCGTTCTGTAAATAGGAAAGAGGATTCGATGAGGAGTTTGTGAAGGTTTGGGTACGTTCCTCAAAAACGCCCTTTAAGGCCCCCTCGGGGCAAATAAAGTACCAATTACATTACATTACATGAGACAATTATGCTTGACTTTTTTGACATTTTAATTCAATCAAAATTGTATATATAAAAGTAAGAGAGCATTAAGTCATTTAATTATCATAATAAAGACTACAATATACTTATTTATAGTATATTAATAAAATTATCATATACTGCTTTAAATATAATTTGTATTATACGTGTACCGTTATAATCTACGCAACTACACCCATATTTTGAAGAAAAAAAATAAAAAATCTAAAACAATTTAAACAACCATAATTTATGTATTTTGTTAAGATTTAAAGCTAATTATGCTTGTATAAAAATATATAATGTGTCGAAATCTTTTAAAACATAAAGCTGAAAAAATTTAATTATTATTCATTTCTTCCTGTAGTCTGGAGAAGGTCATTTGGACAATATCCGTAGAGTTTGCATTTGTAGTTGAGGCGACATTTTGCGCAAATGTAATGCTGCTGTTTGTAGCATATGATCCACCTCATCGAATAGATCATTTATATTTGGTGGTGCAACATTTTGCGCCTTTTCCCCGTCTCTCAAAAATTTGATTAGTTTATCCAACGGATTCGTAGAAGCAACTGATATATCGCTATCAATAGTGGAATTGGTATTGAGTCTTCGCCTTTTTCCACTCGTAAAGTACTTGATAAGGTTGGCGCTGCAAACAATTTTTAATAACAGTTGATATAAAAAATAATAATAATAAAACAATGATCATACTTTCTGTGCTACTACTGTCATTTGGATCTATGTCAATCGGACTTTGTACTTGAGAAGTTGACTGGTCCACCGATTTATTTAATAGCTCGTTCTCTGTGCTAGGAATATTACTCGACGTGCTACAATAAATGGACAAAGTAGGAATTACAGAAACCAATTGTGGAATTACAGTAATTTTATCGCTGTTTTAATGATGTTCTGGCACAAAGAATGAGCAATTTTAGAAATTTGGTCGAGTTAGTCGAATAGTTAGCCTCAAGATCAAGTGCAAAATCTAGGTCCATATATTTGGCCCCTCATCTACGACCAAAATACAAAAATATTAATATTTGGATTGTACATCGTTTGTACATGAATGTACTATGATTTTTAGTGTTTGTACATTCTTGTTTAATTTAAAAAAAAATAAAAAAGTTTTACTAACAAGACCTCTAAAAGTTAGCCCCTCATTATTTCAAAAATAATGATAAATCACAGTTTATTGTGCTTAATCGTTTGTACATCGTTTGTTACATTGTTTGTACATTTTTAATAATTGATTTTACTTTTTATTTAAATATATATTTTTTGTTCAAAATATAAATAAATAATTTTTATTGAATTCGACGGGTAAATCTTTGGCCGGTAATAAGTGCGTTTAACATTGGCCGTCAATTCTACCAAGTTTAAAGAAAAAAATCGCCTTTACAATACTTTATGTAAATGCGTAAACACTTACAAATTGTTACGTGAGTTTATTTTGACAGACTTGGTTATGTCATCGACGATATTTTGTTTGTTGAATAAAAGTCATAAAATTCTAAATAAATAGTACAATTTGTTACAAATTAACATAACTCTCCACTTATATGTTGTTTTTTTTTGCGACCTTTATAGTGTACACGTGGGTCTGTCGCGTCCCGACATTATTTTCCCGAGTAGGTCTCAATTGACCACGTCATCAATTGGCCTGATTTAAAATAAAAATATCTGATTGGTTGGTGAAAAAACTCCGGGCACCGGGGCTGTGGTCAATCGCAACGTAGTCAAACGGGACGCTCTCTATTTTCCCCACCTTAAAGTATTTTTAACAAATCTAAAAAAATTCACAAAACATCTGTCTACATTGTAATTGAAGATTTGATAGTTATTTTGATAAACATCGCTTATTATTTAATATTTTATTTTTAATGATTTACAAGCAGTTGTTTTGGCACCGACGCCGTAGACCCACGTATACAGGTAGAGGGATAATAATAATAATTTTAATTAGTGTATAGTGTATATTTTCTTGACATTGGTAGAATGACGCCAATGTAAATGCACTTACCGGCCGAAAATTTACCCGCCAA